>DF239913.1:0-16548 GCA_000507305.1 Breviolum minutum Mf 1.05b.01 | reverse complement strand
AACCACCGCTTCAAGATAGCATTTGGGAAGGTTTGCAGTTGAAACCACCGGTTCAAAATAGCAGTTGGGAAAATTTGCAGTTGCAACCACCGCTTCAAGATAGCATTTGGGAAGGTTTGCAGTTGAAACCACCGCTTCAAGATAGCATTTGGGAAGGTTTGCAGTTGAAACCACCCGTTCAAGAGTCATTTTGGGAAGGGTGCCATTTGAAATCAGGAATGAAAAACCCATACCCAGTTGACCGTAAGCACTTAAAGTCCTATTTTTGGGGTGCTTTTTTTGTGGGGGGTAGTTGTGCTGACTGTTACAGCCCCGGGGGTGGGTCCAAGGTATACTGTGGTTAAATATTAAAAGTGATATTTTGGGAAGGCCTCCCCCATCCCTCATGCCACTCACTATATTCTGTGTAAGCTTCCAGGTATCCTAACCTTAACATATGTATTTTTCCTTCAGAAACCGTTGGAACCGTACCGCGTACCGAACTCGGATCCACCTGAAAGCTGATGAGCGGATTGGACAGTAACCATGCCAAGAAAGGCAGCTTCACCAAATGTTCACCTCTTGGGGCGCTGAACTCGACTGAACCCAAAAGGTCTGTTTGGGTTGGTTCTTTTGAATGAGAATCCGACCACCAGTGTTTCACCACAACTTCTAAGAACAACCACTACTAAGTTACGACTGCTACTGATGGCACTGAAAAAACTTCATTGAATCTTCTTTCGCGTAAGTGAAGCTGAAAATTCTGATAGCAAACCCATGAAATTTCAAGTTGTATACAGTACAACTCATTTTCCCTCAGCCATACAACTTTCAGAAGGAAATTCAGACCTTCCTCAAATTCGTGGGGGGCAAAATAAGCATCTCGCGTTTTTAAGCTTCTGAGTTTTGCAAAAGGCATTTTTGCAATCCGGCCCCCCACCCCTGTTTTTTCGTGTCGGATTTGTTTCTTGATTTCCTGGTCCAATTCTCTACCTGGGAGCCTGGGCCCCTGCCAAGTGACGATGCCGTGCCAGTTGCAATTCCGCTTGCAGCGATTTGGACCTTCAACGCATCGTGGGGTCGCCACGTGAAGCTGGACGAAGCAGCACCCCATGGGATCCAAATAGATTTTGGTATATTATACCTACATGGATGGCTGATTCTTATGGCAAATCTATACTATACAGTAGGCAAACATACCAATGCCAGGGATAGGAAAGGGGAGTGGGAATATGGAATTAAAAGGTAAACAATAGTGGCAAATTGGTGGAGAAGGTGGTGGTTTCCTGAACTCCCCTGTCATAGTTACAAGGGTAATGGACCAGAAACCTGAGGCACCCAAGAAAGCATCGGCTGACACTTGTCCCCAAAACAAAATCCACATTTTTTTCAGCTGATCAGCTAGGCAACTTGGACTATGTATGAATTTGGTCGATGTTGATGATGGAGCTATCTAAATCAAATCTGAATTAGCATGCAAATTCGACTCGTATTTATGTTGAATTTACATGGAACCTCATGTATCAACATGAACCTATGTAGATCTATATGACCAAGGTGGAACATCTTACAGAGGTTCAGAAGCTTGATTCCAGAGTCCTTTTGGGAGGATATGTGGATGACCTCCTGAGCCGATGGAGTACATTGTTTGTAGGGGGCTTGCGAGCCCCATACATGAGAGTTTGCTATATATCCTTGCGGAACACCACTGAACAGAAACGAGTTGATTCCCATCATCCCCAAGATATCTCAAGCACCCGGCATTGATGCTTCCAAGCCTGCTTTGAAAAGGGCATTCATCGTAAACCCCTTATTTTCCTGGCTACACGTGAGATACCCAGTTACTACCTACACTCCAGAAAACTAATGGCTGAAACCGAACAAAATCCAACCAAACAACCAAAATGTTGAAGTTCCAGCCGTTCGATTTTTTGTGGGGCACTGATTGTCATCCTTTTAGGGATGATCCAAGTACCCCCCGCGGAAATGCGCCCCCAGTCTCCCGTTTTTTTGTGCGACTGAAAGGCAACAACTGAAGAATTGCAGGGTCCTCCACGTTGCCAGTACGTTCCTGGCTTTGTTTCAAACGCGGTATCAGTAACAGGTGTGAGGTTCACGTTGAATCACAGGATCTATATAATCCTAAGGTGGCAAGTGATGGTAAATGCATAACCATTAGCATAGGCACAGGAAACCCGAAGTGGCAACGTATAGATTCAGGTCGTCGAGTTTTGTAAACATGTTTCATGCCATCTTTGTAGGTCATGAGCCATCTTTGTAGAGGAAAAAAACCATTGAAAGTGTATTTCAACAACAGGTGAATTGGTAGTGAGGCTTGGTTGATCACATTCCAGGCAACAAAGAATTTCGGAATGCCTTGAACGGTAAATTACCAACAACCCGATCTGTATCGGCTCGTTCCTGGTGCCTTAGGATATGTAGTCAGCTCCAAGTGTTGGAGTATGAATTGAAAATACATGAAGATGTGAGGTCATTTCTTGGTCGTCGCTTCAAACCAGTGGGTTAATGCAACAAACACAACCAAGATGTAGGCCAATCTATTCAAGGCTTCTTTTCATGATCCAAACAATCAATTTCACATCATCTGGACCAGAGATGAGAAAGGTGGAAATCCAAATGTGCTCATATACTAGTGGTTTCCTATCAAAACAAACAACAAAAACAAATATAATATTCCACCCATCTTTAGTGTCAACGAACCAGCAACTCATTGCCTGCCGAGATGCATGATAGGTGTAGTGTAAGAACCGTGTGATGCGGTGGCTCAAATTCCCTTCAATGTGGTGCACACGCAGGAAACGCCTCAAAAGGCCTGGGTCATTGGGCAGAGGTAAGCAATCAGAATTGATGAGTCGTTGATTAAACACATGATGATTGCTGAATGGAGTTGTGTTCCGTAAACAACATAAAATATCATATATATATATATATACATAATCATATTATTACGTTTATAAAATACATAATTGTATATATTTTTTGTTTTGTAGTGTACAACTTTTGGGACTATTCCACCCCAATTGTCAGGGATGTACATTTTTTTCGACAAAAAATGTGCATCCGTAAGGTTCAATCCACTCATCAAACTTCCCATGGTTCAATCATCCCTGTGGCTTCCTGCAACCGTCACCGAGGACTCATCCCAGGGAGTATTATGATACGTTGCCAAGAGGCAGCATCATGTTGACCGATCGACTGAAACCGCAACCAACAGAAACATCCAAGGATATCCAAGGTATGTAATGTGTCACACCCCGTAACATTTCGCATTCAACAAAAAGAGGCTTAAGAAGAACATATCACGAACCACCTCTCTCGTGACTTGATCACCCTTCACCCTGTCTGAAAAGACCTGAGAACACTCTCTTGCCCAATCAACCTCTAAATGGTCATATCTCACCAACCGGGATTTTTTCTGCCAAAGAAAAGGCCACTTGAGGGAAGGGCCCCCCCAAATCCCACACTTGCCTCTTTCTTTTGAATGGGCCAATTAATTGGGTAGTTAGATCGCGTCTGGAACACAAACAACCAAATCTATTCACACATCAAAGCAAGCCTTAAATACAGCTCAGTGGACTGAATTGTTGGGTTTCTTCACGCCCCTGACCTTGTAGAGTGCTCACCAAACCTCGCTTCATCGAGCTTTGCTGGAAGGTAAACCTCCATAGAAATGGAGGATTTCCTTGAAACACCCGTAGAAACTCTCATGGGTTTTGGGCATATTGAGCTACCATGTTTCCATGGAAAAGAAGCAATCCATGTGGTCATATGAACAAATATACTATTCCCAATGAATGATCTGGTTGCAATATTCACCCAGCCAGAATAGCTGGGATTTCCTTGAAATCACCCTGCCCACTTGTCGACTTTAATGATGGGACGATTCCCCAATCCCAAGCCATTTTCTTTGTCACACATGTGAGGTCTCATTTGTATCTAAGTTCTAGGGCAAGCACGCTCCAAAACTTCACAGAAAAAAATGCAGATCGGTAGATCTGCAGAGATTGGTAGGTCAGCAAAGGAGACTAGCTAGTTGGTGGTTTAACCAAACCATTTGCAAAAATAGTAGTCAAATTGGATCCTTTCCCCAGGAAAAAATACGGCCTTATCAAGGCACCATTATCCACCATTTCCCCTTAGTAAAGCCTCATCAAGTCCTCATTTACGGGGGGGTTGGACTTGAGGTGTGTGGGAAAAAATGTTCCTAATTCGCATGCAACTCATGTTGGGGAAGGCCATTTTATATAAATAGTGGATTCTTCACCCAGGAAGTCCAGGAAAATGACAACCACTTCTGGAATTGTGGATTAAATAAATCCAACTGAAACAATGGCCGACAGTAACCGAAAGGCCATTCAACAAATAGTCTTTGCATATTTCTATGTTGTATTCTATTGTAAGCACTTGTGATGTTGACGTTTCATTAAAAAAAGACTCAGCCACCCTGGTCTGCCAAATATTGAGCCATCCGAAACCCTCCCATCATCTGGTCAGCCACAAGGAGTTCATTCGATCCAAGTCCCTGTGAAACTGCCCAAATTAGATACCAATCAATCGTTGGGATGTTCATTTCCAACAACAGCACAATCCAACCCAAGGATGGCCGAACGTTTTTGGAGATTTTGTTGGTATTCCATGGTATTCCCCCTTTAAAGATTTGCAAGGAACAAGTCCTTCCCCTTTGTTCGCCAAGGGGCTGGTCATTGAGCTGACGACACTGGAAAAGGTGATCAAGGAGACCAATGCCACCAAATTCTGCGGAGTCAAATCACATGGTGGTTGAAGGCAACCACTCCCCCGATGACACTACCCATCTTCAAGGCCAACAATGGCCCTAGACATATAAGGCCTTGATAATAGAGGGTTATGAAGACTCACATTTTCGTTTTTGCAGGCCTTAGTGAACCCTTTTCAAAATGGAGGTCAGCGGAAGATTGATGGTTTGTGCCGGGAAACGGGGTTACCCTGCAAGGGAACGGCTCAAACAAAATCCATCTACAGATGGCTGTTGTTTCTCAAGCCGACAAACTTGACCTCAAAGGGAATCCTCCCTTGCCAAAAATTCTCGGAATCAATGTTGCTTGGAAGCATGGGAGGCGGCATGGCGCTACATATTCATGTTGGATCCGCCCCCCTGCCAATGCCCTAAGCAATCCAGCCAAACCCATGCTCTGAGAAGAGAATGCAGATTCAGGGTTCCAATCCAATGCGGGAAAATGTGGGTTTCTTTTTCTGCCATCCCATCCTTAGGACGTACCTTTCAGTAACAACAGGGGCCTTGAACCTTGAGCAAAAGGAAAAAAGGAGATTCTCAGATTGCTCAATGATCAAAAAATTAAATTCAATATCCCCCCCCAAAAAAACTACCACCCAAACCCAACAAAAACGAGCCCAAGTGGCTTATTAAATATCTTATGCAGTAACTTATAAGATAATCAAGTTTATATGGTCCCTTCAACTTAATGTAGGAGCAAAAAATCATCAACAAAAAACCGTGTAGTCACTACTGTTGATGGCTGAACTCCGACTAAGCAGTTGAGGTTGGTACGACTTTCTCCCGTTTAATCTATAGGGGTTTCAGCACCATCCCCAGCTGGGTAAACTCCCCACGCTTCCAACGGACCAAGGGCACCGAATAAATCCCCTCGCGTTCGTTCACGGCTTCGAGCTCCGTACCACCGACACCTGGGTTTTGCTGAGATTTTTGGTTGAAGCCCAGGTAGGAAGTAGTAAAAATGGAGGGGTGGAGGTTTGGATGGGGATGGTTGGTAGTTTTTAGAAAGATGTGTTGTTTTTTTTTTCCATGGTGATGTGTGATTTTTCGGGTGAAGCAGCGGTTTACGGGAGTGTGATCAGGAGAATTTATGAAGAGTTTAGGAAGTTCAACCCCCCCCTAGTTGCTACTAATCCCAAGAAATCAAAATCGTGTTTTTTTTTGAGGGTGGGGCGGGAATAATATCATTGCTTCTCATCATGCTTGGGGTCACCACATTTGAGTCCTGAGGTGCGTGGTTTGGTCGCTATATGCCCAGATGACACCCAGTAACCTGGCTGTAAACATTATCTGGGAAACTATTGCAGCTATTGTAACTCACAAGTTAGAAGTGCTTCTGTGACATGATGGCAAGCAAGTACTAATTATAACTAATAATGAAATAGACAGGAAATTCACTACAGTAGTTGGAGATGGGTTTCTCAGAAAAAGATCAGCAATATTCCGGCCAGCTCCGCTGGTTTGCCAAAAAGTAACCACTTGAGGTAGGTTCTTTACCAAAACCCCCCGTTATCAAGACTTCGACCTAACTCCTACAAATCTTAGTCTTAGATTTGCCTGTTTGATGGTTGGAAAAGGATGGGACAGCATATTCTCCAAGTGTTTGACCTTCAACGGTGATGAACCTCAAAACTTGATTGCTGTTCAGCAATTAGAAGGCATGATAAGACTCCCTTTCCAACCAGCTGACCTGTGTGAATGACGCCATTTAGCTACCTTTTAGAACTTGTTGAGGGTTATGTTACTGCAGTGCAACTAGAAAACTACACCACCCCCAGTTGCAATCTTTAAAGGGAAGATGGGGGTTGATGACATCTTAACGGAAACGTGAAATGCTGTTTACGGTTTCTACCGCACCACTGGCTGCTGGGGCAATATTAGGGCTTCGTAGTTTCTCAAAGCATGTCTATATCAAAAACCAACAGTATATGCGCATCACAACATGCACATAATTATGTAAGGTTTGTAGAATTCAATATGGAACGACATGACTGTTCTTGACTTTTCTTGGAATCCAAACATCCGACAAGAGAGGCAACGAAACAGTGACCAAGACACCCAATTGACTAAAGGCCCATCGAAGTGCCGTTGTATATTGCCTCATTTTGAAACAATCTGTTTAACAGTTCCCCATGCCTGGCCTATCACTACAACAAGGTCCAAAGTGGAACGAGAGTTGTTGTTGCTGCTATTGCTGCCCTTGTTGCCGGTCCACATGAGGTTACCGAAAAAACGCAGATGTCTTGTTTGAAAATATAGTTGACAACAATTGAGCCATATCCATTTGTATGTAAAAATCCGATAAACAAACACACATCACACAACATTAAAATGAAAAGGTGTCAAAATGTCGCAGCTATTGTTGGCGTGCCCCTTTGATTGTGATTTTCTTACTCCCTTCAGTTTAACTTGGAATGTCAAAATTAACCCAATCAAACCCTGCTTTGCGCAATATCTTTTGTGGTGTTTGGTGGGTAGAGGGCCTGAAATCGCTGGCACAAAGGTGAAGCAGTCACTGGCCACCCAACTAAGAGAAAATGTGCCTACCCACCCAAGAAATATCAGAACATGTGGAAAAAAGACCTTGTGAAGCGAAAACCATGGTGAAACAAGCGGTTAAACTGCTAAACTAGTTTTTTCCTTTCAATGTCATCACCTGGCTATCACCTGGCTTAGGAGACAAGGTAGTATAATTATATAATATATATTATATGCATATTATTGTATATTGGCATATGCTATCAAGCCGAGACCTTAACTTATTTGTTGTCACGCTTTAATTTCAACCAACTTTGTAATTTCAACCAACTTTGTAATTTCAACCGACCTTGTTGGTGGTTTCAACCTTTAGTCAAATTGGATCATTTCCCCTGGTTGGGTGTAAAAGTCAACGCAAATTGAAACCACCAGCCACCAGCAAGGTCCGGTGGATGATGCTGCCAAGGTCACAGTGTGAAGGAGGCATCATGCCACTCCTTGGGCGGCAGGACCACCATGCTGGATGGACCCAGCTAGATCAAATTAAGATGATCGCGGATCTTCCCGAAAGTTTATTGGAGTAGTTGGGAACTGGGCTGTATACGGTAAATTACCGGTCAATTCTGCGAACATCGCTTATTTTGTAGCCCTTTAAAAGGTTTGAAAAATGACCTCCAACCTTTTGGGAATGTTGAGTCACAAAATTCCCTGCACAGGCAAACTACATTTTTAAAATGGTCGTTTATAGAACCTACATTGTTAAGTTCAAAATCATCTTCAAAAGACCAGTGCAAAATGCTCTTTTCCATCCCACGACGAGTCACGATGTGAATCGATTCTTCGATGTGTTTATTTGCAATTTTTGATGGAATCAGCATGGGATTTTTTTGGGAACGTAGTTCCGCGAATACTAATCACTGATGGCACAATTCAGGGGGTTCAAAAGTTGCTTGGTGACGAATTGGGTCTCTTTGGAATGCTGAGGGTGACTTTTTGTTTCACAAAGGTTGGTCTTTTTTGGCTGCGTTCAACTATGCATGGTTTATTATTCAGGGTCTCCATTTTGGGTATGGATTCCCGGAGTGTCAGATCCAAAAGGGGCAATTTTGGTGTCATCCACTTTGGCCACTGCTTTTTTTTCAAGCATGGTTTGACAATAGTTGTTAAATATAGATACCACCCTTTCAAACCTTGGTTAGCAACAAAGCAGCGTGTGGGCAGTCAAGAAAGTGGTTATTTGCCTCAAGAAATGGTGACTCATGATTGGATCCCTATTAAACATGGCCCTTCCCCAACCTACATCAAAACCATGGAAGGGCAGAGACTTCAATCGCCTAGCAACAGCTAGTTACTCGTTGGTAATTCATGGTGGGAAGATTTGCAAATCGCTGAGGGATCCAAAACAAGAAAGTTGGTGGAGGCTATATGTTACAACTCACTTATCTCATCTTATCTCAAGAATTCATTCAATATATCCTTACTTCTTGGGTTATTCTAGGATGAACATCTTTTGGACAGAAAAAGAGTAACGAATCCAGGACCAAGTCAGCAAGGAACATCATCAAGTGATTAAGTTGATTAAAAAAAAGACTGAGTGATTTTTGTGTTTCAAGTTTCCGAATCAAAAACAAAAAATCTTAGCAAAGTCTTGGTTGAACCTTCACTTTCCAGCCTGGCAGGGAACCCTAAAGCTTGATAGATATCTATCTAAGTAGGCTTGCCGAGTATCCGAACGGGAGAGCCAGGTGTCAGTTGCGCCTAAGGATCCTGAGATGCGCCGACAGGTGGACCAGGGGAAGAGGAGTTGGAGAAGCATTTTGCCTAGAAAAATGATATTTACATCTTTGATGGCTGGAGACCAATTTGCTTTCTTAGTTGGGAAGAAAAGTAAAAAACAACACAAATTCTCCAAATGGTGGTTTTGTTGTGTTGATTGAATCAGAAAGAACCATTCAAATCCCATAAAATCCCGCCACCAAAACAAACACCTAGATCTCTTGCCAAAAAGTCTACCTTGCGAACGAACATATCGGAAATTGGAAATTTGGAAGATGTCGATTTCCCATGTTCGCCAAACATCTACTGAAATCCAAGAAATCAACTCGAATAGCCTATTGAAATCGTTCAAAAACCATGTGTAAGATCCGATAGCTAGCCCCACAAGCAGGAAACCCTAACAGAGATGGCCTTTTTTCCCTGAGCAATTGCAGATGGTCTCTTCATTCCCATTTCCCCACCCACAAAAAAACAACACCGTTTCTTTCGGCGAATCGTCGAACGCTACCGGAACTTCAATAACTCACCATCTGTGAGTGATGGATTGTTCTTGTGGCTACTTTCTGACCAGGAGGGTGTTTATGTGGGTTTACATCAAATGTGGTGTCACAAATTACGGACCTCCCCCACAAAAATCTGGGCAGTTTGGAAAATGCACTTTCTCCTTTTCAATTTCACAAACTTTCCTATAATTTCACCAAACTTCCCACAATCTCGGCTGCCGAACCTCTCGAAACATCCGGCATGTGTTATTTTTTGTTGCTTGCAAGTGACCGATGCCGAACCAACCACAGGCAATGATGTGTTCCAACAAACACATTCCCAGAATCAAAAGTACCTGAGTTTTTGTTCAAGGATTCGAATCTTTCCGGTCTCACTCCCATCTGGGTTACCCTCCCTGAAACTAATACTTCCCCTCTGAAAATAGGAAAAAAGTTACAAAAGGGAAATTAATCTTCCAACCATCCATCTTCAGGGGCGAGTTGTTTTCTTTGCCGGACAATTCTGCTGAACACCTGACATTCACCACAGGTCGTGAGGTCAGGGGAAAAAGTTTCGTGATGGCGTTTCGGGGAAGTAGCCCCCGGAACAGGTAAATCGCTACGAACCAATTTGGAAAAATTAAGCACCTAAAAGCCAACCAAAGACTTTGATGATTGCTTAGACGTACTTAAGTCGGAATGGAAAAAAGGTAAGATAAAATTCAATTAGATTCATGTAAAATCATGTACATGTAAGCATTAAATAGTGACATGTCATGACTTTCCAGGGTGGAGAGTAAAAGAATAGCCTTACAAGTCTAAGTCCAGCTTTCCAAAGGTGCTTCGAAACACTGGAAACACGCTCTTCCATGACGACGATGGTTATTTGATCATCCACGACCAACAACTCGAATCATGATTCTCACCACAAGCTTAGGAGATTCGGTTGGTCCTGAACCCTTGTTCACAAAACCAAATTCAACCAAATGATTGTGGCTTTTCAACTAGTAAGCTTCTAAAAAGGCCCCAAGGTACCCCGAACAGAAATGTTCAGCGTTTCTACTAGAAAAGGCCTCCTCAAGGGCCCTTAGTTTGTTGTGAAGCGCCCTTTTTCTCGGGATGTGCCGTGTAAATTTGAGTCATGTCAGGAGTCAGCATGTCTTCGAATCCCCTGAATATAATTCAAATATATTCAATTAACTTCCACGTGGTTGGGAAAATCATTTAAGCCCTTTGCACTTCAGCAGTGTAGTTCACTGTGTAGGTATCGGCCCGGCTCACTTTGTTTTTATGAAGACATTGTTGGGGATTGCAACGTAGGGAAAGTATATCAATCGCAAACTAAGATGCACTTGAGAGCCTGGGGGTAACTTCATAGCTCCCCATTTATGTAATGAAGAGATGTGTTGAAATCCCAATGAAATCAATCGCTCAGTAATTTTGTAGCTGAAAAAGGGGATGGCACTGTCTTAGAGATGGACGAATCAAGGCAGGAAAACCCCCAAAATGGATTTCTTTGCCACCTAATTTGACATAAACATATTGGGTCCTGCCCAAACTCTGAAACAGTGGATTTTTTAACTTTCGCCTTAATGTCCTGAGCTCCGAACGTTGAAACGTGCCAGCGTCATGCGTGCCCCGCTCCAAATTAAATAAAAATCACCCAAAACATTCCAACAGACAAAACGACAACCAGCAAAACACGACGAATGCATCGGATGAACTGGACCCTGAGATCCAACACTTACAAGACCATCTGTGGGCCATGATATGCCACATTGAAATTACGGACCTTCCCTGCCTTTGTTGTAAAAAGCTTGTGAAGAATCCTATAAACCCGATCCCCATTTGTAAATCTGGGATGATTATTGACACCAGCAGTCCACAATGTAAAGCCCATATCCTTAAGTGAAGAACTACGGGGAACATAGGAACCAGCCCAAAGACGAAACCCTTTAAGTCGGGCCCACTTCAAGAACATATTCCAAATCCAAGATTGTTGTGCTAAGGATTGATACGTGACTTCGGCAACCCTACACTGATCCTTTAAAGCGTAAGTAGTGCCAACACCTTTAACATAACCCACGTTGACGGGGGCAAATGATTTCGAATGAAGAGTAAAATCGATGTAAAGTTCAAGAGCAGAGACCTCGCCTGACGATGGAGAAGGCCACTGTAGACAAGAAGCCCAATCAATTACTCTCTTCAAGAATAAAGGCGGAAATGGACAACCCTCTGGCACATCTCCGATCTGGAAAGGGGAACAAATTGCAGCTGGAGGGATCTTATGCATGAAACACTTCTCCCCAGGTTCCTCATGGACCTTTTTAAATTCAGTCGGTGTAACATTTGCCGCCTGATTGACTATCACATCCTGTAGAGTCTTAAGATGCTTGCGACGAATCTCGAGTTCACCAAAACTTTTTTGATTAGGGGAAAACATACCAGTCCATTTTTGAACAGCAGATTTGGCGAGTTGATCAACATGACCATTCATGATAGCTTCCCATCTTTGCCGATCATTTTTACATGACTCAATGGCCACATGAGCAGCGGTTTTTTTGGCTTCAATCCAACCAGGAGGACGATTAGAAATTTGAAACCAAATTTGTCCCCAAATGTCTTGGTGGTCGAAAAATTTGGGGTAGATATTAGCACTTCTACAATCCATCATATACCAGAGTTGATCTAAGGCAAGCTGGCAATCGGAAAAGATCCTAGGCTTAGACACCAAAGTCAAAACTTTAAGTATAGCAAAGGACTCCGCTCGAAACGAGTTCATATCAATTCCCGGTAGTGGTTCAGCAAACAACTTGGTGTAGCTAAGTTCTAACGGGGAACACTCAATGGCAGCCATTCCAGCGAGGGAATGTACAAAGTCGTTCTGCCAAAATGCCGACCCATCAGTGAAGACTGTTTTCACTTGATTACACAAATGGGGTATATGGTTGAAACCCTGAGTCAACGCCATCTTGTTCAATCGAAGCAAGGGTTTGATGTCAAGTGCCAAAAGTGCGAGATTTCTGGAAGCAGTCTTCTGTCTACGAACCCAGGTCAAGGTCCTTTTTGCACCTACCCTAGACGACTCAAACAATGGACAATCAAGCAATCTGTGTTCCTTTGTTTCAGGTACTCCACACTTTTCACACAATGGCGATATGGAGCTATTAAATTTGGAAAACCCAGAGTTGGTACTAGCTTTACCTGCAGCATGCGACAACAACAATGATCTGTCTTTGGGTGGGCGCTTGGCCAAACAACACATGACGCTGGCCTCATCAATGGACACAAGATCAAAGTCTTTCCTATGTTGACTCATCTGTGCTGCATGGAATGACCAAAAAATCCTCAAAGCTTTTCTTAGGTATGACCTAGAACATTCAACCCAATTAAATTGGAACCCCGTATCATGCTTTAAGGTCCCATCACTAAAAGTGGTCCACCCAATACGCCCTACTTGGATGATCTGGGGGTCGCTAGTTCTTTAACATAATTAACATAATTAGCTAAAAGTTAGTAACTCAATGCTAAAAAGTTAACATAGTTAGCCTGAGTTAGCTAAAAAGTTAGCTAAAAGTTAGCTAAGTAGTTAACTTGTGTTACAAGAAAAGGAAATTCAAGAGAAAACACATTATATTTTTGATTTCCTTATATGTATGTTGTCTTGCTTTCTTGGCAGATATTTTCTAGAAAGAGTTTTACACTGCCAACCAAATGGTGGGAAAATTGACATGTCAGAGTGAAACAGACAGGAAGTGCAAAGTTGCCAGACTCTTGGGCAATCCATTCAGCTGCACAGGTGCTGACAAACAATCCTGACAACATGCCACCAACAAGCATACCTTACAAGCTTACAGTTTCCAAAAGGGTTTACAATATGGAGCCTTGGAAGGCTTCAGGAACACAAGGACAGCTTCTTAAAGCTTCAATTTCCCAAAAGGAGAGCTTCTTAAAGCTTCTTACAAACAGAGCCTATGTAGGGCTGGAGCTTCTCAAAAGCTGAAGTTCCACAAGGTTTTTTCAAAATACAAAGCCTGGGCAAACATGCTATTCTAGGACAAGCAATGTCTGCTCACCATGTTGAAATCATTTAAACCAATGCCAAGGCATCAAAGTTCTAAGCTTGCCTTGGGCCAGCTTGGTAAAAATCAAAGGGGTCACCACTAGCTCAATGCTAAGCAAGTCAGTCTGGCTGGAACCTTGCCATGTAGCAGAGCAAGTGGCCATGGACACCTCCACAAGGGTCAAATATTGCACAAGAACATAGATAGTGGTCCCAATTTGTGCAATGGCCAAAGTTCTGCAGCTTTAGGGGAACTTTTGTCCAAGCTTTCCAAAAGAATAATGTCTCCTTTGGAGCATCTACCATTGGCAAGCTTGGCTTGCACACTTGTCAGCACATCCTCAGGTGAGCACCTCAAACTCTCAGCAAAAAGAGATGCCAACTTCTTGGGAGCTTTGTGTGGCTTCACCAAGTAAGGAGCTTGCTGGAAAACATTTTGGCTTCTCAATTTTGCCAATTCTTCTGAAATGATCTCTTGAAACACTGCAGTTTCAAAGTTTGTTGTATTTTGTATGGCTCCTGCATACTTTTTCAATATTTTGTTTTTTCTTTCACATGTGAAACAGCTTGGAAGTTTTTGCCATCTCTCTAGTTGGTCACACATATGTAGTGTCCAGTGAAATTTGGGTGTCACATGCCAGCCACAGGAATGTGCAAGCTGAAGGCTTTTCTCCACAGCCAGTTGCAAAGAGCTCCTTGTAGCCATGCCGCAAAGTTGCCCTTCATGTAAAATGAAAATGACTTCTGCAACAGCCAAGAAAGCTTGGACTGGAAGAGATGCAACATTGCTGGGCAAGAGCACTTTCCTGCACCAAAAAACCAGAATGGGCAGGAGGCTGAGGGTTTCACTTGCACCAGGGTTAAATCTTTTGTTCTGCTTATATTTTTTGATCTTCTTGGCTTGGAAAAGGTCTGGCAAATGCTTCATGCCCAAATGTGTAGGCCAAATCCAGTGCCCCACATATTCACCAAAAGTTTCCCAAGCTGAAGTGTCCAAAGCATTGAAAAGCTGGTATGATGCAATTGCAAATGTTCCATTTGACAAGCAGCAGTGCATCCAGTCATGGGCATATTGGCATGCTGGTGCTAACAGCCCATTTGATCTGATGGCTGGGTCCAAAGGTAAGATCTTGGGCTGCCAAGTCTTTCCCACAGCCTTCTGCCAATTGAGGAATTGCACTTTGTTCAATTCCAGTCTTTTGGCTTCCAGTCTGTCAAATGAAGACAAAATTTCTTCTGAAGTAAAAATTCTGAGCTCATTGTGCTTGAAGCATTGTGTCAAACTCACTTCTTCATCATCCATTGCATCTTCACCAGTGGCAGCTTGTACATTGCAAAGAAGACAAGGCTTCAAAGCTGCATCTCCTCTGTAAGACCAGCAAAATTTGTGGCTGCCAATCAAAAAAAATTTTCAAGGATTGGCCAGAAGATTTAGGCAAGAGAAGACCCAATCTGGGGTCACATTGCCCATCCAAAATATGGATTTGAGGACAGCTGCAAATACTTGACTCACTCCTCCCTTCAGCCCATCCACAAGTGTAGACCTAATGTGAGCCACAGGCATCCAGGCCAGCTCATGGGCAAGGTCATCTAAAGTGAAATCCAACATGGTGCCATATATACACCAGGATTTCCTACTCAATCGACCAGAAAGGACATTACCAGGTGTCACTTCGTCCATGTACATCACCAATCCCCATTTATCCTCAAAACTGCTCCTCCTGGTTCTCAACAGCAAAGAAGAATAGGAAGGACTTTCATCAAATAAAGCTGCCATGTAGCTCTTCAAGTTGAGAACAGGCACTTGAATGGTGGCACCATCAAGTGCTTCCAAGTCAAGCATGTACTTAAGCTGTCCATAGGGATATTCACCAGACAACATGGCTTTGGTAGCCCTGGTGAATTGAGGTCTACTGGCAGCTTCTGGAAGGCCATGAGTTCTAATATGTTCAACCACACCAGCCAAGGCTGATTGGCTCACATATGGCACATTCCTTCTCAAGTCTTCAAGCCTTCTGAACTTCTTGGCTGTGTCTGAGGGCTCACTGGTGGAATGCTTTTTGCTTTCCATTCTTTGTGAAACAAACAAGACTTTCACAGGTAGTCTTTCTTGAGGAAGCAAATGGCAAAGATTTGAACAGAAACTGTTTTGGTTCCTGTTCTTCAGACAATCAAGTGAAAGAAAGCCTTATCATGCAAGCAGCACTGCTACAACATTAGGCTTCCTTCAAGCAATCTGGGCCTTGCAGGGCCTGCCATGGCTATAAGAGCTTGTAAGGGCTATGGGTTTGCCATGTCTATGAGCCTTTTGAAGGCTATCTATCAACTCAATGAGCCTCTCATGGCTACCTTTACTATTTTAAAGTCTATAGTGAGCCTTTTGATGGCTATGTATCAAGCCCCCTGAGCTTTCTATGGCTATTTAGTTTGTCATAGTGAAATGAGTCTTTTGATGACTATGTATCAACAGAGCCTTTGCATGGCTGTTCATAGGCACTCTGAGCCTTTTGAGGTTGACATGGCTATGAGCCTGTCATGGCTTTGAGCTTGATATGTCTATGAGCTCATGCACCATTGTAAACTGTATTTGAGCTTTCTGCAGCTTTGATGGTGCAACCCTTCCAAACCATCTTGTTTTGGCTTCAAGTTTCAAGCTATGGTACATGTCCAAGTGCAGCTGTGGCACAGACAAGACTGCAAAGTAGATGTTGGCAATGCCAGGATGTTCTTAGCAACAACACAAAAATATAGAGGCCAGGAGTTGCAGTTAGACTTCTACTTTGAAAAGTTGCAATAGCCAACAAAACCTTTGCTTACCCCTAACACAGCTTGAGAACTCAAGGCTTCACTTTTTCTTTGTCTTCAACAACTTGGCTTTCTCTTTCTCCCTCTTTGCCATGTAATCTTTCCAAGCCTGCCTTCCAGGTGTTCGACACCTTTGTAGCAAGGGTCCTGGCAAAGGCTGCAGCCATTTG
>DF239912.1:0-153183 GCA_000507305.1 Breviolum minutum Mf 1.05b.01 | reverse complement strand
AAAAACCACGAAGAAACCAGAATTATCAGGTTTCCTCGTTTGCTGTCCAGGGGGGGTGGCTTTACAGAATGGAATTTCCAGCTCCCTTAAACTACAGAATGGTGATTCAGTCATTGTACACCTCTTCTTGGGAGGGCCATCCAGTATCATATGGAGTGCGCAGTTTAAATGTGTTTGAGTGGGTGTGCCCGGGGTAAAGACTGGCTTGATGTTGTTGCAGTTCATGCCGGGTGGATTCGCCTGGGCACTTGTGGGCATGCATTGAAAACTTGAAATCAAGAAAAGGATTGAAAAGGAATGACAGGCATTGGAAAGCAATGATATGGATTGATTCTTCTTGGCATTGGTTGACTGCTAAGACCTGCCACTACAATGCAGATGGTGTCTGGTTTCAGGTATCAAACCTGGTGTTGAAGGACCGAAAGGAAAGGGGCCTTTGGGATCCACTTCTGCTGCAGAGCCTTGCAAGATATTTTCCAAGCAGGGTGGAGGGACGGTTGGTTGAAAATGGTTGAAATATGTTGGAATCCTTTTCGAACAGATTTTCTGGAACTTTTTCTATCTTTTTCTGGCGATGGATTTGTTCACGGTAGTTGCAGAAGGCCACAAAAGGATACAAAAGGATACAAAAGGGCGCCGAGTCAACACATGTTCCCCTGACCGTCTAAGGACACGAAAAACAGTGAGAAAGCGGCAGACACCACGAAGAAATCAGAAGTATCAGGTTTCCTCGTTTGCTGTCCAGGGGGGGTGGCTTTACAGAATGGAATTTCCAGCTCCCTTAAACTACAGAATGGTACTTCAGTCATTGTACACCCATCTCTTGATATCTCTTCTTGGGAGGGCCATCCAGTATCATATGGAGTGCGCAGTTTAAATGTGTTTGAGTGGGTGTGCCCGGGGTAAAGACTGGCTTGATGTTGTTACAGATCATGCCGGGTGGATTCGCCTGGACACTTGCGGGCATGCATTGAAAACTTGAAATCAAGAAAAGGATTGAAAAGGAATGACAGGCGTTGGAAAGCAATGATATGCATTGATTCTTCTTGGCATTGGTTAACTGCTAAGACCTGCCACTACAATGCAGATGGTGTCTGGTTTCAGGTAGCAAACCTGGTGTTGAAGGACCGAAAGGAAAGGGGCCTTTGGGATCCACTTCTGCTGCAGAGCCTTGCAAGATATTTTCCAAGCAGGGTGGAGGGACGGTTGGTTGAAAATGGTTGAAATATGTTGGAATCCTTTTCGAACAGATTTTCTGAAACTTTTTCTATCTTTTGTTCTGGCGATGGATTTGTTCACGGTAGTTGCAGAAGGCCACAAAAGGATACAAAAGGATACAAAAGGGCGCCGAGTCAACACATGTTCCCCTGACCGTCTAAGGACACGAAGAACAGTGAGAAAGCGGCAGACACCACGAAGAAATCAGAAGTATCAGGTGTCCTCGTTTGCTGTCCAGGGGGGGTGGCTTTACAGAATGGAATTTCCAGCTCCCTTAAACTACAGAATGGTACTTCAGTCATTGTACACCCATCTCTTGATATCTCTTCTTGGGAGGGCCATCCAGTATCATATGGAGTGCGCAGTTTAAATGTGTTTGAGTGGGTGTGCCCGGGGTAAAGACTGGCTTGATGTTGTTACAGATCATGCCGGGTGGATTCGCCTGGACACTTGCGGGCATGCATTGAAAACTTGAAATCAAGAAAAGGATTGAAAAGGAATGACAGGCGTTGGAAAGCAATGATATGCATTGATTCTTCTTGGCATTGGTTAACTGCTAAGACCTGCCACTACAATGCAGATGGTGTCTGGTTTCAGGTAGCAAACCTGGTGTTGAAGGACCGAAAGGAAAGGGGCCTTTGGGATCCACTTCTGCTGCAGAGCCTTGCAAGATATTTTCCAAGCAGGGTGGAGGGACGGTTGGTTGAAAATGGTTGAAATATGTTGGAATCCTTTTCGAACAGATTTTCTGAAACTTTTTCTATCTTTTGTTCTGGCGATGGATTTGTTCACGGTAGTTGCAGAAGGCCACAAAAGGATACAAAAGGATACAAAAGGGCGCCGAGTCAACACATGTTCCCCTGACCGTCTAAGGACACGAAGAACAGTGAGAAAGCGGCAGACACCACGAAGAAATCAGAAGTATCAGGTGTCCTCGTTTGCTGTCCAGGGGGGGTGGCTTTACAGAATGGAATTTCCAGCTCCCTTAAACTACAGAATGGTACTTCAGTCATTGTACACCCATCTCTTGATATCTCTTCTTGGGAGGGCCATCCAGTATCATATGGAGTGCGCAGTTTAAATGTGTTTGAGTGGGTGTGCCCGGGGTAAAGACTGGCTTGATGTTGTTACAGATCATGCCGGGTGGATTCGCCTGACTTACTTGTGACACTTTACTTGTGACACTTTACTTGTGACTTGTTACTTGTGATACTTACTTGGTTTTATTTTACTTGTAGCACTTGACTTGTAATACTTGTAATTCCTGACTTGTGATATAGGAGTTGATGGGTTCAAATCTTACTTGAGTTTTGCGGATGAGGCGGATGAGTCATGAGTTCTTACAAAATGGAAAACCAAACCCCCAGTCTACAGAATGGTTTCTTCCTGAGGTCAAGGTACCTGAATGACATAGACTCGTTGTTTTTTCTTAGTTTCACATGTCGGATCAAGATCATTTCTTGCTTCTATACTTGGATATTACCGCTGCTAGCATTTTGATTGGCACAAGACACGACGGATTAGTTTGATTCCCCACCTGCTGAACATGGCGTCGTCATCTTGCCTGAACATGGCATCAACTTCACGATCCATGTCGTTCTACAGTGGTGAGGTGTCATTCTACTTGAATCAGGCCCAAGATGTCTTTGCCAATTTGGTCTTCATGATTTCACCCTTCATGAACGTTATGGGCAGCAAGGCATCACTGTGTTTGGAATTTGGTCCCGAACGCAGTGCCTCTATGACGTTGATTGCGGGTTGTGTCAATCGCACATGCATCAGCATCATACCAGGCCACAGCTCTTCACCTCTCTGGATTGCTCAAAGAGTTCAACGCCATGTGTCGGAATTTTTGTTCTATGTCCAGAGCAGATTCAAGCAACTTGTGGATCGTCACTTTACAACTACTGCATTTTTGTCAGTGGACTTGAGCTTGACAAATGGACATCATTCGACCTGCTCTTTGCGAGTCAACCCGCAGTTTGGTTCTATGGCTGCTCATGCCTTTGCCCCACCTTCAAGTGATTCTGGCGACGACCACGGCAGCAATGGCGGTGACGATGTCATAGTCAATGATGATGAGAATGACATTGCAACACCTGGGGTCACTGAGGGAGATGGAATCATCATGCTCCCAGTTCCGAAAGGCTTCAATTTTTTTTCTCAATTTGGAAACTGATATGTTCAAGTCCAATTCAAGTTTGATATATTCCTAGACCATTGTCTAGCACTTTCCTGAGCTGGTCCTTTAAAGCCGATCAGCTTCTCTGATAGTCTGTTTCACTTGTTAGCATGCGGTTAGCCTTCAGGCATGACATGGGGAGGGTGGCCTGGGCACTGCTGGATGAGTGTTAAAAAAGAAACAGTTTGGTCCGTTGAGTCAGTCAAGGCCAGCACGGTCAGCACAGTACATAAAAATACATAAAACAAAATTGCAAAGTTTCAAATTCATTGCAGCTCCATTTTGGTGGGTCCATTGCGTCTTTTCAATTGTTTTCACGTATTTTTCCGAATTGCTTGTTTTCATTTGTATTCATTTGTGTACATGCTTTTGCTTCGGTAGTGGTTTCAGGTGGCAAACCTGGTGTTGATGGACCGAAAGCAGCGGAGGGTTTGGCATCCGCTTTTGAAGGGGAGCCTTGCAGATATGCTCCAAGCAGGGTAGAGGGATAAATGTTTGGATTGTATCAAAGTGTTCTCTCAATATGCGTCTGGAGTTTGATTTGTTCAGGTAGGGGTGTTTGGGTTGTTTGGAATCATAGCCTCGCAGATATGTTCCGAGCAGGGTAGAGGGATGGTTGGCTGGAATGCGTTTCTCAACATTTTTTCTAGATTTTTTTCTGGTGCTATGGGTTTCTTCACGGGAGTTGCAAAAGGATATACAAGAGGGTTAAAGGGCATACACAAGATGCAAAAGGATGCAAAAGGGCACCGATACCATTTCAGGGCACCTTCGCAGCTACGCAGGGTGGATGAGGGATGGTTGATAGTTCTTGTTGATCCTTTTTTGTCCTTTTTGATCTTTATGGTATCTTTTTTTGCATATCTTGCTTCGCATTGCCCTGCAACATGTTTCCTGGAATATTGATTTGGTCAGGTAGGTGTGTCTGGGTATTTTTGAAGGGGGAACGTTAGCGATTAATAGATATTAATAGTAAGTATATATATATATATCTATATGTATAGTAAGTATATATATATATATATCTATGTACTGTATATCTTACTTCGTCAGAGTTTCGATTCAGTTCCAACATTTCGACAACTCGCGCAAGCATGCCTATAAGGACAAGACAGAGGCAGAGGCATCAGAGGCAGAGAAGAAGAAGGAGACACAAGAATTGCCAAACTTCAGTGCCTGTTTTGCATGGAAGTGGGTTTTTGCAGCGGATACAAACGAATACAAGTGGATTTCCATGGAAAATTTCCCATACTTACAAAATGGAACTCCCAATCCCCTAACTACAGAATGGTAGTCCCACTGATTGTAAAACGGTGTGTTGTCTTCATCACTGTTGTCCCTGTCGTATAGATTCATCTATCATCATTTATTCACAGATTGGAGGGGTATGGGCTGGGGATATTCAGTGGCGGCCTTGAGGTTCTGTTTTTGATGCCCATCCTTTTTTTGGAACACGTAATGATGTATATATATGTATATGGTGTACGGAAGGCATTTCTCTCTTTTGGATTGCATTTTGAAGCATTTTGAGCGGTTCGTTCCGATTGCATTTGATTTTTTTGTTTACATTTGTATGCATTTGTTTGCTTCTGTAGCCTTTGAGGTAGCAAAGCTGGCGATGGATCGACAGAAGGGGCTGGAGTTGCCTTACCTTCTCCTGCCGAAGCACCTTCGCAGATACGCTGGGTGGATGAGGGATGGTTGATAGTTCTTGTTGATCCTTTTTTGTCCTTTTTTGATCTTTATGGTATCTTTTTTGCATGTCTTGCTTCGCATTGCCCTGCAACATGTTTCCTGGAATATTGATTTGGTCAGGTAGGTGTGTCTGGGTATTTTTGAAGGGGGAACGTTAGCGATTAATAGTACAAGTATATCTATGTATATCATTGTATATCTATGTACTGTACATCTTACTTCGTCAGAATTTCGATTCAGTTTACCATTTTGACAACTCGCGCAAGCATGTCTAAGGACATGAAAACAGAGGCAGAGAGCAAGGAGACAAGCTTCAGTGTCTGTTTTGCACTGAAGTGGGTTTTGCAGCGGATACAAATGGGTTTCCATGAATTTCCCATAATTACAAAGTGGAATTCCCAATCTTGACAACTACAGAACGTTAGTCCTACTATATCCTACTATTGTAAAACGTTTTGTTATCTTCATCGCTGTTGTCCTCGGACACGTATGTATGCGACTATATATGACTATATAGATAACATATCTCTGATTCTCTGTATGTCTACATTTATTGCCGGATAATGTCTGGAATTTCTTGCATTTAATGCACTTACTATCACTTACTAATGCACTTTGGTTCAGCATCTTGTAGAGGGTTGCTCCAACTAGTTTCTGCTGACAGTTCAGATCAATCGGCCCAGGCGAGACGATTGGTCCAGCTGCGGAAGCGCTGCAAGGTCAGATGCAGCAGGCTGACAGCTTGGCAGAAGCTAGTACCTTGCCGCAAACACTGATCTGTATACAAACGTATCTGATGTATCTGGATGATCTGGATGTATCTGAGTGTGTGTATATCAAAGGAAATCAAAGGTTTGTTACAGAATGGGAAGCAGAATATCTTTTGACGTCTCACCAAACCAAGCCTCAACACAACTGAAAGCGTTTATTTTTTGATTATTTTTTGTATTTTTGGCTTCGCAAAGGTCCTCCCCCAGAATTGTATTTTGGCAAGGGCGATCCTGGTCGTTTCCTAGATGCTGTGAAAAGTAGAATTTGTATGAATTTGTAGCGAGATGTTTTGGAATTCAGGTATCTTCACATGTACATGTATCACACCTGACTTTGCTATTTGCGAATGAGTTTGAGTTCTTACAAAATGGATTTACCAACCCCCCCTAGTCTACAGAATGGATTGCTGTGGTATTTTTCTTGTAACACTCGACTGCTAATACTTGTAATACTTGACTTGTGATATAGGAATTTGGTCCAAATCTTACTTGAGTTGGTGCAAATACTTGTGAATCTTTACTTGCATTACTGTACTTGCATGTTTTTACTTGTGAATGCTTGTGATGCTTTACTTGTTTACTTGTGACTTTTCACTTGTGATTCTGTGACACTTTACTTGTGACACGTTCCTTGTGATTCTTGAGTTGTGACACTTTACTTGTGACTTGTTACTTGTGATACTTTACTTGGTTTTATTTTACTTGTAGCACTTGACTTGTAATACTTGTAATTCCTGACTTGTGATATAGGAGTTGATGGGTTCAAATCTTACTTGAGTTTTGCGGATGAGGCGGATGAGTCATGAGTTCTTACAAAATGGAAAACCAAACCCCCAGTCTACAGAATGGTTTCTTCCTGAGGTCAAGGTACCTGAATGACATAGACTCGTTGTTTTTTCTTAGTTTCACATGTCGGATCAAGATCATTTCTTGCTTCTATACTTGGATATTACCGCTGCTAGCATTTTGATTGGCACAAGACACGACGGATTAGTTTGATTCCCCACCTGCTGAACATGGCGTCGTCATCTTGCCTGAACATGGCATCAACTTCACGATACATGTCGTTCTACAGTGCTGAGGTGTCATTCTACTTGAATCAGGCCCAAGATGTCTTTGCCAATTTGGTCTTCATGATTTCACCCTTCATGAACGTTATGGGCAGCAAGGCACCACTGTGTTTGGAATTTGGTCCCGGACGCACTGCCTCTATGACGTTGATTGCGGGTTGTGTCGATCGCACATGCATCCGCAGCATACCAGGCGACAGCTCTTCACCTCTCTGGATTGCTCGAAGAGTTCAACGCCATGTGTCGGATTTTTTGTTCTCTGTCCAGAGCAGATTCAAGCAACTTGTGGTGCGTGACTTTACAACTACTGCATATTTGTCAGTGGACTTGAGCTTGACAAATGGACATCATTCGACCTGCTCTTTGCGAGTCACCCCGCAGTTTGATTCTATGGCTACTCATGCCTTTGCCTCACCTTCAAGTGTCGGTGACGATGTCATAGTCAATGATGATGAGAATGACATTGCAACACCTGTGGGGTCACTGAGGGAGATGGAATCGTCATGCTCCCAATTCCGAAGGGCTGCAATTTTTTTTCTCAATTTGGAAACTGATATGTTCAAATCCAATTCAAGTTTGATATAATCCTAGACCTGAGTCTAGCACTTTCCTGAGCTGGTCCTTTAAAGCCGATCAGCTTCTCTGATAGTCTGTTTCACTTGTTAGCGTGCGGTTAGCCGTCAGGCATGACATGGGGAGGGTGGCCTGGGCACTGCTGGATGAGTGTTAAAAAAGAAACAGTTTGGTCCGTTGAGTCAGTCAAGGCCAGCACGGTCAGCACAGTACATAAAAATACATAAAACAAAATTGCAAAGTTTCAAATTCATCGCAGCTCCATTTTGGGGGGTCCATTGCGTCTTTTCAATTGTTTTCACGTATTTTTCCGACTTGCTTGTCTTCATTTGTGTACATGCTTTTGCTTCGGTAGTGGTTTCAGGTAGCAAACCTGGTGTTGATGGACCGAAAGCAGCGGAGGGTTTGGCATCCGCTTTGGAAGGGGAGCCTTGCAGATATGTTCCGAGCAGGGTAGAGGGATGGTTGGCTGGAATGCGTTTCTCAACATGTTTTCTAGATTTTTTTCTGGTGCTATGGGTTTCTTCACGGGAGTTGCAAAAGGATATACAAGAGGGTTAAAGGGCATACACAAGATGCAAAAGGGCACCGATACCACTTCGCAGCTACGCAGGGTGGATGAGGGATGGTTGATAGTTCTTGTATGTTCTTGTTGATTCTTTGTTTTATCCTTTTTTTTGATCTTTATGGTATCTTTTTTTGCATGTCTTGCTTCGCGTTTCGCTTTGTCCTGCCACATATTTCCTGCAATATTGATTTGCTCAGGTAGGTGGTTTTGTTTTTTTTTGAAGGGGGAACGTTAGCGATTAATAGTATGTATATACAAGTAAATATATATATATATATATGTATGTATAGTAAGTATATATATCTATGTACTGTACATCTTTCTTCGTCAGAGTTTCGATTCAGTTCCAACATTTCGACAACTCGCGCGAGCATGCCTATAAGGACAAGACAGAGGCAGAGGCATCAGAGGCAGAGAAGAAGAAGGAGACACAAGAATTGCCAAACTTCAGTGCCTGTTTTGCATGGAAGTGGGTTTTTGCTGCGGGCACAAACGAATACAAGTGGATTTCCATGGAAAATTTCCCATACTTACAAAATGGAACTCCCAATCCCCTAATTACAGAATGGTAGTCCCACTGATTGTAAAACGGTTTGTTGTCTTCATCACTGTTGTCCCTGTCGTATAGATTCATCTATCATCATTTAATATCATTTATTCATATTTATTCACAGATTGGAGGGGTGGCGGCCTTGAGGTTCTGTTTTTGATGCCCATCCTTTTTTTGGAACACGTAATGATGTATATATATGTATATGGTGTACGGAAGGCATTTCTCTCTTTTGGATTGCATTTTGAAGCATTTTGAGTGGTTCGTTCCGATTGCATTTGATTTTTTGTTTACATTTGTATGCATTTGTTTGCTTCTGTAGCCTTTGAGGTAGCAAAGCTGGCGATGGATCGAGAGAAGGGTCTGGAGTTGCCTTACCTTCTCCTGCCGAAGCACCTTCGCAGATACGCTGGGTGGATGAGGGATGGTTGATAGTTCTTGTTGATCCTTTTTTTGTCCTTTTTGAATCTTTTTGGATCTTTTTGGTATCTTTTTTGCATGTTTTGCTTCGCATTGCCCTGCAACATGTTTCCTGGAATATTGACATGGTCAGGTAGGTGTGTCTGGGTATTTTTGGAGGGGGAACGTTAGCGATTAATAGTATATAAGTATTTCTATGTAAATCTATGTACTGTACATCTTTCCTCGTCAGTGAGGAGTCATTTTTTATGAAATCCTTTCAAATTCAAGAGGATGTGTTCATGAGTTGATATTAGTTTGGA
Source organism: Breviolum minutum Mf 1.05b.01 (assembly GCA_000507305.1). NCBI lineage: Eukaryota > Dinophyceae > Suessiales > Symbiodiniaceae > Breviolum > Breviolum minutum. The sequence goes on along the minus strand of DF239912.1, from coordinate 143,835 downwards.
ATGCCCACCATCTTACTGTACAAGTTTCATCCTCACAAAAAACTGTCCATTTCATTCCATTTCTACACACCATTCATTGGTACATACTACCAGGATGTAACCACATAGATGGTGCAATCCTTCGGCGACACATATGGCTCAAACCTTGGGCAAAAAAACTGCTCGAAATGAATGAAATAGAGGGGTTGTAGCACGTGCTATCTCCAGAGATTGCATCTTTGTTGCCATGAGTAGTCTCCCCCCCCAAGTCGCACTTGCCTTGGAAATATCGGGGACAAAAGCGACGGTGAACGAATGGCTCGGGATGGTTCAGCGTGTCAGGGAAATGATCGTATGTGAGAAGATCAATGACGCTTTAGCTTCTGTCAAATCTCTTGAAGATGGTATGGTCGAATATCTCGAGGAGGATAGGGATCACTACTTTAATCCACCTGCAAGTAGCTTCCATGACGCACGCAATGAAGCCATTGCACGCCCTGAGCACACTGAAGATGCTGAAAGTGAAGAAGCATGTGAAGACAGTGAAGGTGATGGATGCGATGACCCTCCACGAAAGCGCCAAAGGCAGTGAATCAATGAATAGCACAGCTTTCTATGGTCAGTACATGTCAGTACCATATGAGTACTGTCCAATTCAAAGGATATCAGATCGAAAGGCTTGTCCAAATAGTGCATGCTGTGTGTCTTTTCGGTGGCAACCTTGAACCAATATTGTTTCCTTTTTGAAAAAGAACTGATCAATTGATGCATGTAGCTACAGATACAGATTGAATCTCAGTAGGTGTGTGATCAGATGGTGCAGTGACCTTGTCGTACAAAACCAGCCAACTGCAGTGGTGTAAGCATTCCTGAAACTATATCATAGGACATTAGTTTTCAGAACAAACAGCACCGAGGCAGAGGCATCAGAGGCAGAGAAGAAGAACGGGTCTCCAGAAACGTCAAGCGTCAGTGTCTTTTGTGCACTGGAAGTGGGTTTTTGCAGCGGATACAAACGAATACAAGTGGATTTCCATGGAAAATTTCCCATACTTACAAAATGGAACTCCCAATCCCCTAATTACAGAATGGTAGTCCCACTGATTGTAAAACGGTTTGTTGTCTTCATCACTGTTGTCCCTGTCGTATAGATTCATCTATCATCATTTAATATCATTTATTCATATTTATTCACAGATTGGAGGGGTGGCGGCCTTGAGGTTCTGTTTTTGATGCCCATCCTTTTTTTGGAACACGTAATGATGTATATGGATGTATATGGTGTACGGAAGGCATTTCTTTCTTTTGGATTGCATTTTGAAGCATTTTGAGCGGTTCGTTCCGATTGCATTTGATTTTTTGTTTACATTTGTATGCATTTGTTTGCTTCTGTAGCCTTTGAGGTAGCAAAGCTGGCGATGGATCGACAGAAGGGTCTGGAGTTGCCTTACCTTCTCCTGCCGAAGCACCTTCGCAGATACGCTGGGTGGATGAGGGATGGTTGATAGTTCTTGTTGATCCTTTTTTTGTCCTTTTTGAATCTTTTTGGATCTTTTTGGTATCTTTTTTGCATGTCTTGCTTCGCATTGCCCTGCAACATGTTTCCTGGAATATTGACATGGTCAGGTAGGTGTGTCTGGGTATTTTTGGAGGGGGAACGTTAGCGATTAATAGTATATAAGTATTTCTATGTAAATCTATGTACTGTACATCTTTCCTCGTCANGAAGTGGGTTTTTGCAGCGGATACAAACGAATACAAGTGGATTTCCATGGAAAATTTCCCATACTTACAAAATGGAACTCCCAATCCCCTAATTACAGAATGGTAGTCCCACTGATTGTAAAACGGTTTGTTGTCTTCATCACTGTTGTCCCTGTCGTATAGATTCATCTATCATCATTTAATATCATTTATTCATATTTATTCACAGATTGGAGGGGTGGCGGCCTTGAGGTTCTGTTTTTGATGCCCATCCTTTTTTTGGAACACGTAATGATGTATATGGATGTATATGGTGTACGGAAGGCATTTCTTTCTTTTGGATTGCAGTTTGAAGCATTTTGAGCGGTTCGTTCCGATTGCATTTGACTTTTTGTTTGCATTTGTATGCATTTGTTTGCTTCTGTAGCCCTTGAGGTAGCAAAGCTGGCGATGGATTGACAGAAGGGTCTGGAGTTGCCTTACCTTCTTCTGCCGAAGCACCTTCGCAGATACGCAGGGTGGATGAGGGATGGTTGGTAGTTCTTGTTGATCCTTTTTTTGTCCTTTTTGAATCTTTTTGGATCTTTTTGGTATCTTTTTTGCATGTCTTGCTTCGCATTGCCCTGCAACATGTTTCCTGGAATATTGACATGGTCAGGTAGCTGTGTCTGGGTATTTTTGGAGAGGGAACGTTAGCGATTAATCATATAAGTATTTCATAGTATTTCTCTGTATATCTATGTACTGTACATCTTTCTTCGTCAGAGTTTCGATTCAGTTCCAACATTTTGACAACTCGCGCAAGCATGTCTAAGGACATGAAAACAGAGGCAGAGAGCAAGGAGACAAGCTTCAGTGTCTGTTTTGCACTGGAGTGGATTTTTGAAATGGATACAAATGGATTTCCCATACTTACAAAATGGAACTCCAATCTTTCTAACCACAGAATGGTAGTCCCACTGATTGTAAAACGGTTTGTTGTCTTCATCACTGTTGTCCTTGTCGTATAGATTCATTGATACTCATCATCCCTAAAAGTTTTTCTTGGGATAATCACGAATGTTTTGCTCCAATGGAAATAGTTGTCAGGTGTTTGTATTGTACAGGCATTTTGGAATACGTAATGGAAATCTGAATCCCAGACTACAGAATGGACACTTTATAGAACAGCATAGTCTTGTGACTTGTGGTTATCCTTTTGTTCTTCAAGACCTAGATTCCTAGATTCTACGTTTTGATACGTTTTGTCTGTTTCCCATATGCATGTATAATGGCCTCGGTTCCATGTCCATGTGGCTGGCAGGTGGGAAGCCAGATGGGGCTGCAACAGAAAAGCACGGTCATTCCACATTCCATGCAGTGACTTGGAAGACTGTGGGTGATGTGGTTGTTCGATGTTGTTCAGGTGGCAGAGGTGGTGAGCGTGTATGGGGACCTGCGTGGGACATACAGGTATATGCATCTGCAATCATCTGCATATATACATACATAATACTTTGGTATTTAATATGTGTAGATGATTTTTATCTATATGTGTGTCCTAGTGGCCGGCGAGTTGCTGTAGAAGTTGCTGGGCTCCCGAATCAATAAGAGAACACCAACACACAACGAGGGCATGTGGATGTTGGCTTCAAGCACAGAGGGTCCAACCACAGCTGCCTGGCCGGAGGAGGAGACAAGTTCTTCTGAGGGGAAAGAAACTGGAGCATGGCAAGGCGGCTGTTTCTCAAGTTACCAGCCTTCTAGAATGAGATTGATGACATTGTCTTCTGAAATATGCTTGCTTCGTTTCCAAACGCTTTGATACCTTTTCCATCCTTTTCGATCCTTTTCCCGACGGTTACTTTCACCTGACCGCACACATATGCGAACAGATGGGTTATTTTTATTTATTTTTTAGATATTTTTTCTTAGAAATAATTTCGTTATACAGATACACTCATATTATAGCATGTGGTGCGTTGTACTGGGTTTGTGCTTTACAAAATGGAAGGAGTCAACCTACCGGTCTACAGAATGGAAAGTTGGAGAGTCTAGTGACTTTCAGTCGAAAAGAAAAATGTGCATATATGCATATATGCGTCCCTTTGGGAGACACGGCCCTGGCTCTTTTGATTTCTTGTGGCCTTGTTGTTTCCAGGGTTGTTTGGGTTGAAGTGGAAGCATGAACAATGTCAAATCTGTCGAATCATTTTGATGAGGCTTTAATGGATTCTAATGAATTCTAATGGGCGTTCTGTAGGTTCGGCATATTTGGATATATTTGGCCCAAGAGCATCCAAGAGCGGCTTCAAAAGAATGGTATCACCCAATTCCATTTACAGAACTACTAATAGCAAGAGACACACGAGTCGCTTTCTTGGTGACTTTTACAAGCGTGTGCTTTTGGGATTTCAATGCTTTTTGATGCTTTTTGTGAGGCTGTTCGTTTAGGTGGGTTTTGGTTCAGCATCTTGTAGAGGGTTGCTCCAACTAGTTTCTGCTGACAGTTCAGATCAATCGGCCCAGGCGCGACGATTGGTCCAGCTGCGGAAGCGCTGCAAGGACAGATGCAGCAGGCTGACAGCTTGGCAGAAGCTAGCACCTTGCCGCAAACACTGATCTGTATACGATCCGAAATCAATCACGCATCGTCTCACCAAACCAAGGTTTAATTTAATGAATGGGTTTTTTATGGTTATATAAATCTTGCGGTCCAACCGCGGATCTTTTCTACGTCTCACCAAGTTCCAACACAACTCGTGGTTATAGATGGTTATAGAAATCTTGCTGTCCAACCCCCTTAAAAGGGTAGGGATGTAGAAGTTGTGAAAGGTAGAAAAATGTATGAAAATGTAGCACACAACAACAAGATATAGCAACATACTGTACATCCAGTCCTGCTAAAGAAAGAAATGATGTTGGATTTTTCTTTGTTCAAGTCTTTACTCAAAAGCGTTGATTCTTTTTGCATTTTTTGGGTTCACAAAGGTCCTCCCCCAGAAGTGTATTTTGGCAAGGGGCAATCCTGGTCATTTCGTTGATGCTGTGAACAGTAGAATTTGTAGCAAGATGTTCTGAAATTCAGGTATCTTTACATGTACATGCATCACACATGACTACTACGCTATTTGCGTATGAGTTCTTACAAAATGGAATCACCAAACCCCCAGTCTACAGAATGGATTGCTGTGGTATTTTACTTGTAGCACTTGACTTGTAATACTTGTAATGCTTGACTTGTGATTTAGGAGTTGATGGGTGCAAATCTTACTTGAGTTGGCGAAAATACTTTTGATACTTTGCTTGCACTACTTTACTTGTGTGCATGTTGCTTTTCAATGCTTTTCAATACTTTTCACTTTAATTCTTTACTTGTGACACTTTACTTGTGACTTGTTACTTGTGATACTTTACTTGTGGATACTTGTAGTATTTACTTGTAAAACTTGAGTTCTAATAATCTAATACTTGTAATTCTATTTGGTCTGCTGCTGTTTGTGAGCATGTCAAAAGCGAATGACTCCCACAGTGAACCCACGATGCTGCGAAAGCACCTATGGCTGAGTCGCGCGCTGATTGTAGTTGGCGTCGCATTGTGATGAAGCTTTCATTTATTGCCTACAAGATAACGCAATTGCATCTGAATCTTCTACAGGATTGCCCTGTCTTTCTTGCCGAATCAGCAGATTCAGATATTATCCGTCTTTCAACTCCAGAGCCAGACTCTGACGCAGATTCTTCGGCAAGGAATTGGCATCGTTTGGTCCGTGCTCGGCGAGGTGACTCATCTTCTGCTACAGACCCACCTGCTCCTTTGCCATCGTCCCCACAGCAAGGACATCAAGATCCTCGAGATTTTTGTATTCATGAAAGCACATCCAGACGGGGCAGCAACCAGTTTCAAAGTATGGTGAGATGCCTAGACTGTGGAGCCACGCTTGAGTTTAGCGTGAAGCCGCAGTCCTCTGCCTCCGATCAAGACAATGATTCTGATTGATTTGAGGGACTACTCCAACAGATCAACCAACAGCAGTGTTGAAAAAGTGCAACATGGAAGGTTGCTGCAGCTGCCAAAATGGAAGGTTTTTATAGATCAGACAGTCAGACAGTCAGACACTTATTCATGTAGAATTTGTGTATGATATGTATTGATATGTCAGATTGGCAGGCAAGCCGGTAAGCCAGTACCAATCGGCCCAGGCGAGACGATTGGTCCAGCTGCGGAAGCGCTGCAAGGGCAGATGCAGCAGGCTGACGGCTTGGCAGAAGCTAGCACCTTGCCGCAAACACTGATCTGTAGACAATCCGAAATCAATCACGCATCGTCTCACCAAACCAAGGTTTAACGTAATTAATGGTTTTTTAATGGTTATATAAATCTTGCGGTCCAACCGCGGATTTGTTTACGTCTCACCAAGTTCCAACACAACTAGTGGTTATAGATGGTTATAGAAATCTTGCTGTCCAACCCCCTTAAAAGGGTAGGGATGTAGAAGTTGTGAAAGGTAGAAAATGTATGAAAATGTAGCACACAACAACAAGATATAGCAACATACTGTACATCCAGTCCTGCTAAAGAAAGAAATGATGTTGGATTTTTCTTTGTTCAAGTCTTTACTCAAAAGCGTTGATTTTTGCATTTTTTGGCTTCACAAATGTCCTCCCCCAGAATTGTATTTTGGCAAGGGGCGATCCTGGTCATTTCGTAGAATCTGTGAACAATAGAATTTGTAGCGAGATGTTCTGAAATTCAGGTATTTTTACAAGTACATGCATCACACGTGACTACGCTATTTGCGGATGAGTTCTTACAAAATGGAATCACCAAAACCCCAGTCTACAGAATGGATTGCTGTGGTATTTTACTTGTAAGACTTGACTTCTCATACTTGTAATACTTGACTTGTGATATAGGAGTTGAAGGGTTCAAATCTATTCAAATCTATTCAAATCTTACTTGAGTTGCTTGAGATACTTGTAAGGACGTGTAATATTTTTAGTTGCATTATAGATGCTGTGAACGGTAGAGTTTGTAGCAAGATGTTCTGAAAATTCAGGTATCTTTGCATTTACATGCATCACACGTGACTACGCTATTTGCAGATGAGTAATGAGTTCTTACAAAATGGAATCACCAAAACCCCAATCTACAGAATGGATTGCTGTGTTTTTTTCTTGTAGCACTTGACCTGCAATACTTGTAATATTTGACGTCTATTGACTTGTGATATAGGAGTTGATGGGTTCAAATCTTAGATGAGATGGTTGTAATACTTGTTGTACTTTACTTGCATTACTTTGTATATACTTACTTTACAAGTTTACTTGTGAATACTTGTGACTTTTGACTTGTGCAGCTTTCTGCCAGATGAGGTGCATTGCCAATATCGAACCGCGGCTCCATGAAAGTCACTCTTACGCAAGAGTCCTGTGATTGCCTGGGACTTGTCTCAGAGATCGACGTGTGGAGCGTCGGCCCAACCATGGTGCGTGGTGCAAAACCCAAAGCCACTGCAGGTCCCGAGAAAGAGATTGAGGCCCCCAAAAAGAAGAGAAGAAGATTCGGCATCCGAAGACTGATTTCAAAGCAACCAGATGGCAAGAAGACCAAGAAGAAGCCTAAAAGATCTAAAAGGAGGAATGCAGGACAGGTTGTAGATTCAGGTTCAGATGTCGAGGATTCCGCGCTGCCGATTGAGCCCAATGCATCTCATTTCAAGCGAACTCAAGCTGGAAGGAAGTGCATTGTGAGGATGTTGCAGATCCTGTACAACCTCGATGCTTCTGCTTTCCCGGCAGCCCCGGCCTTTGATGCTGATGGTGTGTGCAGGCTGAAGACTGAGTCTGCACATGGAAAAGTGTGGTCGGAACTTCGCGAGAGTGGTCCAAGCTGCATAGAATCAATGCCCCCGGGCTAATTGGACAGAAACAAAAATTACAGTCAAGAGCCTGCATATGTAGGGATATTTCTTTTAGATATAGTTCTATTGCATTCTTCGCATTGTTTTTCACCTGCGGTACAGCGGCTAGATTGTGGAAGTTCTTTGCCCTTATGCGTCCATGTACAAGTTGAATACATTCGATTTCATTTGAATACACCTGAGCAATTTGAATCCATCCAAGACCGGCCGTTTCTGAGGTATGCGAACATCCGGGCGGCAGCAACATATGGCGAAGCGGTGCACAGCCTGTTCTCAAGGATCAAGGAACAGTTGACACGGGAGGAACCTGTGCGCCAAGGAATGATGCGTTTGATCAAGGAGCTTTGTGACTTTGCCCAAGCGAAGGCAAAAATTAATCCAGTTGAGCCCAAGTCAGATCACAAAGACGACGGGCATTGATGTGGTATGGTGCTGCTTGCTAGCTCTATGTGGGACCACATGAGAGCAGCTTGTGGGTTTTTGGTCCAATTGGAACCAATTGGATGGTAGGATAGCCAAGCCGTTTTCCAGCAGTCAGAAATGAAGGTGTTGCACAGGTGTTCATTTTTCGCTTCATGATCCCAAATGTTTGGTTTCTACAGTATGGATGCATAGCATTGGTGCTTACAGAATGGATTTAGGCACACTCAGGCGCACAGGCATGGAATCAACATTGTTGCCATGGCAATCCATACTTGTCCGTATTTGAATGAGAAGTTGTTTGAGAATAATGCTGAAGGTTTGGCATGTCGTTCAGTCTTAGTGGTCCAAAGGTGGCCATTGCAGCAAGCTTAATTAGATGTACTGCAAAAAATGCAGCAGACGTGGCTGAAAGATCGTCAAAGACATGCCAACCAGGAAAAGGAAGTGTATGGAAGTGTCATGAAGTGCCGATCAATCCTGAAAACTTGTGACTTCACACGTGACTACGCTATTTGCGGATGAGTTCTTAATAGTTCTTACACATTGAATCACCAAACTTTTTTTAATGCATTTTATAAGGCATTGGTAGGGGGATGCATTTTGTAAGCTGTCCGGTCCTTGTTGCTGTATGGATTTGGGATACCTCACGCCGACCAAACTGTAGTAATTTCACTCGTACTCATCTACGAGGCTTGAATTTTGGGGCGGTGAATCTGCGGTGACGGTTTTTTTAAGATATCCATTTTGTAATAGATCACCATTTTGTAGTCAAAATCTTGTTTTTTTTGGTGGCAGATTTCCATTTAGTAGAGCAAAACCAAATTATAACTACAGAATGGATGGCACAAGGGGACCTATGAAACTTTAAGGGGGATACTTTTAGAAGATTCAGTTGAATAGGCCACTTCCCAAAAGTTGGTTTCCCCCCGATGACTCCGCAGGTCCAAACAACTTGCCTCGGATTGAAATCACCGCAGCACAGCATCCCAGGCCCAATTCCGAGGGTTGCTAGAACTCTTGATACAAAATGACCAGAAGCCTATAAGATTTGGAATGGGGGTTTCTCAAACTACCTAGGGTCCTTGAATTTGTCCCATTAAAATCATTATGCCAGTAGGGAGATACGCTTATATGGTATAAGAATGCAGAAGAATCTGCTTCACAACCCGTGAGCACCGTTCCTTGGGGGCGGGGCATGTTTAGAGGTATAGTCATGTGTAGTCTAGATCATCTATTGGGAGTCGCTCTGTAACATAATTATCTATGCTTATAGAAAGTTGCTTAGGCCTGGGTTCGAGGCCCAGATATGTTCGAACCATTTTGAACCAACTTTCATACCGGCACAGGCTCTATGGTGCCTTGCGTCGATTGGGTTTACGCCACCTTCGAGTCATTCGGCCAAGGGTGGCAAGATTTGCTAGGAACGTGTTATACTGTGAAAAGGGACTATTGCCCAGTCATTGAAATGATGTTCACCGCACCCCCCATGTGGTGGCCAATGGATTAGCTGGCAATAGCTGGCAGATTAATTGACCAATTCAACTATAGCTCTCCATCTCGCTTGTGTCATGTATGTGTTGTGCTGCATTTTCCCCGCATGTATTGCTTGAGATGGCAAAGCGGTTGAGCTTATTTCATTTCGTATGTGTTCACCATTGTCATTCCATTCCTTTCATTACATCATTTATTTTCACTCATTTCGACTCATTGCCACTTTAGGTTTTGATTCACCTGGCATCATTTGCCTTGTCCCCAAAGCCATGCGGCCCTTAGGACAGCATCATTTTGGAACCCAGTGCTCCAGAGCGTCAGTTTTCGAGGTTGGGTTGTTTTCGACCGGCCATAGGATGCGATGAAAAGCACTACAAGTGTGTGGCTTTTTGTTTTAAGGTGTGTACTCAACAGCTTTCAATGCTGCGTTTTTGCCACTTAAAAGTCGTAATTATAGATTTTGAATGATTTTGATAGTTTTGACATGTTTTGACCAATTTGCACTTTGCACTGAGCACTACACTACACTTTATACTATACATCATTATATATCTTTATGTATTGAAGTTTGAACTTGACAATTTCCAGACATGTTTCCAGAAAACCTTCGAAGTGTCGCCAGGCTAAATGACACTGGGCTGAGTCACAGTTCTAAAAGCCTGCGAAGCACCGCTCGAATGGAGCGGAAACGTGTGGCGCAAGAGGTGATAAAAGTGGCTTGTCGATGGTGAGGGTTGTTCATTTGCTGACTATCTCAAACTTCTATGAGCTTTGTAGGTTTGAACATTGAACCACAGCTTGTATGACATAGGGTGCAATAACGACAAACCGGTCCCAGCTGTAAGTTGATACTCGTATTTGCAAATATGTGCGATTCACTTTGCTCGCACATTGAAATCCAAGATTTGAGATCAAGGCCTAAATCAAAAAGTTGTCGAATGCAATGGTTGCCGTTGTTTTTTGTATGCGGTGCCCGGCAAGCACCGAGGTGCACAAACAGGCTGCTGTTCCCTCAGCCACGTCCATGTTGCCTGCGGCAAAGGCGGGGTTCCAAGCGGAAGATTCTGTGAAGTAGAAGGGCTTCACAGATAAGGCTGAGCAAAATTGTGCACCCATTGTTTTTACTTTATATGCGGCTATACTGGTATATGGTTCTTTCCATGATAGATGTAAAGATGTAAATGTCAAGAGAAAGGATGGCAAAGGTATATACTCTTCTTGCGACTGCTGTAGCAATCGTAATGAAAGGCAGCAAAAACTTCTCCCAAAACCCTCCCACTCCACACATGACTTTGGTTTTTGGTCAAATGATTGCATAGAGGAAGCAGCACAATAGCCCATCAGCTGTACACCAAACTACACACATGGCCATATTTGATGCTTGTTCCCTTTTATTTGGTATATCCATGGCTCCCCCTGTTCCCACTTGTCCAATCCTGTCCCCAGGTGGAGGAACTGCTCTCGAAGTTGCGTGGCAAATCCACGGGGCAGTCCAGCGAGGGGCTGCCGATGCCCGAGTCCAAGCAAATGCCCAGACACTTGGACTGCAAAACGACGGCTGCAAAATGCTGGAAGATGATGAGAAAGCTGGAAGCACTTGAAGGGTTTTTATGGATGTAAATTGCATGAAGCATGGGTGAAGCTGCGACAAAAAGCAAAGAGTTTGTTATTTTTCAATATTTTTTCACTTGACGTGTTCCATGTTCAACTTTAGGTTCTTTGGGAATCAGATCACGAATATGTTGGCAAGACTTAGATAGACTTGCAAGTTATGCTGAAAAGATGAGTTTCTGTTGTGAAGTGACCGATCCTTAAGTGTTGGTGTATGAGTTGCGGTGGGTTTTGGTAAAAGCTTCATGAATTTGGGGTTGGCCAGGTTTGATATGGTTTTATTTTATCCCTTTCAACGGTAGGTGCGCTTGTTTTGATATATTTTGTTTTCCTTTTAGTGGTAGGGGGCAGCTTTGCTGCGATGATTCAAGGTGATGTACCCTTGTAGTAGATATCCCAGTATAGAATACAAGTTGCATATCTGAGGTTTATGTCGGCAGTGCAGTTTTCCCAAAATCATAAAGGTTCCCATAGGTACAAACATAAGTTTGATGTTGTTGGAAAATCTGAAAGAGACATCTCTTTCTCTCTCTCTCTCTCTCCCTCTCTCCTTATGTGTAGGTTCTGAAAGGCTACTGGAGGACAATCAATGAAGAGGTTGACTGAGGTGTATGTATTTTACTGCTTTTACTGTACCTGTATGGAACCCAAAAAGTTATATAGCTATAACCTTTCCAACCATGTAAGCACATTGCGGAGCTACTTTAGATCCTCTTCGTGGAATGTCAGCCGCATTTGAAGAGAAACGTTGATGATAGTATCATTGGTACAAGGGATTGTTGCTAAGAATACCTCAGCAACTGCATGACGGGTGGAGGCCTAAACCCCCTGAAAGAATTTGAGGCACAAAGATAACCTATGAGTAGAAGCTGAGTAGCTCCAGATACAAGACGGTGCTTGATAAAGTGAGGAATTGCTGCAGAATGATTCGAGTCTAGTCGAGGTCAACTGACAGGCCGAGCTAAAATATTCCTAAAACAGCGGCTTGCTGCACAACGTACAATGTACCTGTTAATTGTTCCATGCTTAATTCCCACCAAAAGCCCAAAAGCTAAACACAAATCCCAAAGTCATTTTTTCATTCAGGTTTTGTAGTTTTCTATGTACTTGAGATTGACTGTTTGATCGTAGTGGTCCATCCAGAGGTTTGGGACCTCGGCAGACACGCACAGCGGAAGAGCAGGATGAGTTGCTGGGTCAAGTTGAAGAGATGGCAAAAAACACCTGGGTGATGAAACTACTGAAGCCTCACTCATATGTATGCATGATGTGGTTCTTCATATGAGCAACATAGTCATATTTTGTTTTTTTTAATGTTTGACACAGTAGGTTCTTTGTTTTAATATATTTCTTGTTATTTGTACGCAGGGCTGTTCTATACTATGTTTGAAATCATGCATATTTAAAATTCAGCCTTATGATATTTGGTTTTAATCAATCGGCAGTGTTTGTGTTGATACTATTTGCTGATACCATATACTGTATATGGAACATGCATATATTTGCTTATTTAGCAATGGCGTCTTGGAGTATATGTCATGTAAACTTATGCTACCAGTAGTATCACACATTACTCTCATAGAATCTCATAGAGTTATTACCTTGTATGTATGAGACAGAGGAGGTCTATCCGAAATCCCCTGGAATCCTGGTTGCTTGTAAACCCTTCATCCAACCCTAACAACTACCAGGCTTTTGCTCACTGCCTTTGTAGTGGATAACTCACTCATTTCACTCACTCGCGTGACTTTTTTTGCGACATTTTGAAACACATTCACACGCACAATCACTGACTCACTAGCTTGCTCACACTCAGTCATTTAGCTTTGACATGGATTGTTTGACATATATGTGTAATGCATGTTTTAGGGGAAAAGAGGGAGACACAGATTTCGTGCCATATTGTTTCTTCAGCACGATCGAGTGTTACATGTTTGGAGTGATGGATGGGTCTAGCGGAGCGATTGAAATTTGGCACCAAGATGGGCTATGTCACATGTTTGCTCACACCTGTTACACTGTTGCAGGAACTACTAAGTTACTACAGTATTAAAAGTACTACTTTTGATTCTCCTGGACCACCAGGGATGTCAAACGCTTCGTCAATTACTTGCTGTTTAAACTACTTCTCATCAACTGGAGCGGGAGTTGAGCCATCAACTATCAACAGTATGTACACCGTGTATCAACAGTAGCACTGCCTCTTAGCTCGCCTCACTTTATTTCTTTGCCACCTGGTTGTAGTTTGGTTGTCCAGATGAATGTGATATGTTCAATTGAAATTGATAGGGGGGAGATATGCAAAGCAGAAGGTAAGACTGTTGAACTTGGAATAGCCTTGACAATAGCTCACAGTTTCATTCTTTGCCATGTTTGGGTGTGGATGAAACAATCCTGAGCGAAGTGGTCCAATGTGTTGATTGAGTCGATGCCGGGCACTTTCTCCCCGTTCGCTGCATATTCCTAGATTTGACACAGGACACATGCCGCATCATGTTACTTTTTTATGGCTAGGACCGGTTGCCTCGAAGGAGCTATGGTTGAATGGCACATTGCAATGAATATGCAATGCCCAGCAGCAGTAGAATAACACCATCCTCATTTCCACAATAGATTTCCGATTTAGCGAAGTGATGTTGGACACCGACTTTTTACTTTTGTTACTCGCGATGAATTTTGCTGGATTTTCAGCCCCTGCCCAAGAGGTTTTTCGCAAGACTGGCAGCTGCTGGGCGCCATGGCCGGCCCAAAGTGGCGGCAGAGGAAGCGGCGAATTTACCTTCCTTTGGTCCCTTGGTTTGGCCAATGATGGCATGGAACCTGACCAGGTGATAACATTACAACACACAGATTTGATGTGAAAGATGCGCTTGCCATAGCTTGCTTACATGCTGAATTGCATGGAACAGATTGCGGATGTGCCACGAAGAGTTGGTAAGAATGCCAGGTGGTAGAATTCCAATGTTTTTTGTGCTATGGTTTGATCCCTTCGTCCCAATAGGTTCCATTCTTGAAGAACACAGTCCGTAGATTGGCGTTGTGAATTGACTTGGATATTTTCCTTCCACGACAGAGTAAGAGGATTGGGTGCTCAACCTGAGAATAAAACCACAGAGGAAATGTTCTCAAATGCCTTGTTTTTTCTTGAGCCTTGAGTTTACTGTACGTGGTTTTCAGATCATTGCCGAGGCAATATTGATTCCTCGGTCAAACAAAACGGGCTACATGGATCTAGGTGGATTTCTCATATTGATATATTATAATTATAATGTAATCATCTTTCAATGATGACACCCAAGTCAGCTTGTACATGCTTAGTTGGCACTTAGTTATGTAGTAGATTGTTTGATTAAGACATTGCACTCTCCATGTGTCGTTACCACTTGTGAAGTTTAACATGTGAGACTCCAATCAAAAACGAAAAGACAACAACGACAACAACGACAACAACGACAACAACGACAACAACGACAACAACGACCATCACAACAACAACAACAACAAGAACAACAACAACAACGACAACGACAACAACAACAACAACAAACACAATAACAACAACAAACACAATAACAAACACGATGACCACAACAACAACAACAACAACAACAACAACCACCACAACAACAACAACAACCACAACCACAACCACAACAACAAACACAATAACAAACACTATGACCAGAACAACAACAACAACAACAACAACAACAAACACAATATCAAACACGATGACCACAACAACAACAAAAACAACAAACACAATAACAAACACGATGACCACAACAACAACCACAACTTCCACAACTTCCACAACAACAACAACAACAACAACATCGAAATAGGGATAGGGAATCTGTGTTTTTCATCAGCCCATTCCGAGACTTAAGACCGCTTCGGAGTGCGGAGGAGCAGAAGGAGTGCCTTCGATGCCTTGCATGTTTGTTTTGCCTGATGGATGTAGGTTCAGGAATTCGTTGAAACTCGTGAAATTGCTTGACATATATAGTTAGGTTCATGATGGTTTGTGACCTATCCGCAGGTTGTCATGAAAGAGGGGATTGGAGTGATCTGGAGTGCTTGTGTTGCGTGTATGCGTATATCCGTGCAATATCACATGTATACATATACATAAAGAAAAGTCTTTTTGTCCAGAGTGACTACCTTGGTCTCAATCCATTCTGTTTCTTAGCCGGGTCTTGTGGGTGAATATGTGTCATGAGTCTTGGTGAACCGATTGCCTCGTTGCCACCAGAACCCAGATTCCACTGTGTTGTCGTGCTGACAAAACCTTTGGTTTTCTATTTGGCACGGTCCCATTTTAGTAGCAACATCGTTTTTTTTGGTCAGACTCCTGAGATATCT
This sequence comes from Breviolum minutum Mf 1.05b.01, assembly GCA_000507305.1. Lineage (NCBI taxonomy): Eukaryota > Dinophyceae > Suessiales > Symbiodiniaceae > Breviolum > Breviolum minutum. Next base: position 128,359 of record DF239912.1, on the reverse strand, counting down.
TATCTTCCAGGGTTGGCAGCACAGAAAAGCCTGCGGCGCATCTTGAGGTATTTTGACAAGCTTTCCGTTCCACGCGTGGTGAGACCAAAGGTGTTACCCTTCGAGTTGGGTCATCGTGTCCAGTCCTCCTTCGGTTTCTTGGCTTGAAGTCTACGGAAGGATGAACCCAAGAGAGTGTTGGAAGATGCGAGGGGGTCATGTTGTAAGGCACTCTAGACTCTAGACAATGGTTTTTCCAAGCACAAGTCTGTCATCAGAATGAAATAGTAGTGATCTTGGTTCCGCTATGGGCGTGGTTCCATGATCTTCCAATGTCCCATCATGACCCATTCATCGCAAAAGGTTTGGCTTCCGAGCGGCATCTCTTGGGACGACTGGAACAACTCCACCTTTCAAAGCAGAAGGCTGCACAATTCCGCCTGAAGCTGGAGGATATCCTGAACAGATGGAACAGACACAAGATCAGAGAATAGACACTAAAATATCCCCTGCCAATAACCCCTACAGAATGGCCGGCCACGTGGCCACCATAAATCGCGATTCTAGTTAAGATCAGCGTTTTAATGATGGGGTGGTGGTGCATGTCGATTTGTAGTCATCATGCTTGAAAAAAATCGTTTTGAGCCCAAGGCATTTTGTAGAGAGGCTACTGGTGAGGATGAAAAGAGCTACAGGATTTTTGGCATGTCATTTTGTAGTGGGTGTCAGGTTTTCCTGAAGTCATTTTGTAGTAGGTGTCAGGTTTTCCCCGACCCATTTTGTAGTCAGAATTGTTTTGGGATTGAAACCCTTCCAGTTGGTCACTTCCAGTTGGGCGCTTCCACTTGGGCTTGGACACTTTCAGTTGGGCACTTTCAGATTATCCTACAAAATGGTGTGCCCAGCTGTAACCACTACAAAATGACATGCGCATCTAAATGCAGTGAAAGATATGGTACAGATATGTATATATATATATATATTGATATTTGGGTTTCTATGGACTGGTTTGGAACGTAAAACATGTAAGTGACTTCCTAGCTTCAGAGAACAGGGCTTCAATTGGGGGGTGCGCACCCTCATTTTGTAGTACTTTGATCTAACTAGTCATTTTGCAGTGGTCTGCAAAAGTGCAAACCAGATCTTATCAGATTAAATGTATCTATTTTGTTACACCTGAAATAAAAAAATCCAACAATCAAATATCCAAATTCCAAGTACCAAAGTCATTCAAACACCAAGCATCACAAACCTGCAGCACAGGCACTGTACACTCCCCGCTTTCCATCCCACGCTAAGATTGCCAGACCCTATCCTACAGAATGGTGTGACCGGCTGTCGCTACTACAAAATGACTGGCGCATCTAAATGCAATGAAAGATATGGTATGGATATATAAGGATATATCGGATATATGGGTTTCTCAGGACTGGTTTGGAGTGTAAAACATGTAAGTGACCTCCTAGCTTCAGAGAACAGGGCTTCAATTGGGGGGCGTGCGCCCTCATTTTGTAGTATTTTGATCTAACTAGGCATTTTGTAGTGGTCTGCAAAAGTGCATACCAGATCTTATCAGATTAAATGTATTTAGACATTTCTTTACACCTGAAATCTCAAAAACTCAAAATCATCCAATAATCAAATATCTCACTCAATTCCAGGTATCAAAGTCATGCAAACACAAACCATCATGAGCGAAGACATTGCCGGAGTGTAAAAAAATCAAGGGGATGCAGCAGTGTTGGGTGCAATGGGCAGCTGTAGACCCACCATCCAATTTCCATAGCTGTACTCGTAACATCAATTTTATTCAAGGGCGAAGACTCTCTGCAAAATGGTTCCTACAAGCTTACTACAAAATGCAAAAAAGAAAAATAACTTTTGTGGCTTCGTGGAGGCTGAAAAGCGTGTGACTACGTGTTACTACCAAATGGGTCAATAATTTTAACATATTTTTTCAACAGGCACTTCAAGGGGGTTTTTGTGCAGGTGTGCCTTGTCATTTTGTAGTAAACGTGTCTTGTAGGCACAGCATTTCGTAATAGTATGTAATATGTAGTACTTTAGCTGTGCACCAGCAGTTTGTAGCTACAAAACGGCTGTACACAACCCCGCTATGGTAATTGGAAGGGGGATACTATAGTAAAGTTACCGTTATACGTTATAGTAGTTGATTATGCTGAACTTATTGTTTTCAATCCATAACACACAGTCTAGCAGTATATTTGGGCAAAATTTGATAAAGACACAGTATACATAACCCGTAATGCCCTTCATCAACTACATTACTCCTACCAGCCTTTGTAGGTGCTTGCACGCACCCAGAAACCCCGAAACGCCAAAAAAACCTTGTGCAAAGAGAATTTGCCTGAAGAACTCATTGCGAAAAAAACTGACAAATCGGCTCAGTTGGCCATGCCGCCCTGCTGTCACACCCAACTTCGATGGAACCTAAGCATTACATGATTTCTCAAGCTTTCAATGAGATCCAGTGTAAGCTGGAACGAGGCAGCTAAAACAATACCATGTCGGATCTATCGATATGAACTGATATGATTGCTAGCGGCTAGCGGTATCAATCAATCGGCTTCCGGGTCGACGAACTGACCTGGTTGAACAATTTGAACCCCACAGAAGTGTCTCACCTCATCACACGTAGAAACAATAGAGCAACAATACACTAATTTCATCTAAACTCAGTCAAGTCAATGTATCACCTCCAGGCAAAATAGCTGCAGTCTCAGAATGTCTCAAATGTTCAGTTTTTTCTACTGGAAATGTGATGAAATGTGAACATGTGCTACTTGCAACAATATAGCCTAAACAGCTAAACAGCCCAACCTCGCTGGCAAAGTTGGTCGCATGTACGACATCAATTAGCCTCTTCTCGCATTGTGGATAGTTTTGTTTTGAGTTCTTCAACAGTTGCTTTCCTGTATGATGTGTTTGGGCATTTTAGTGAACTCTTAGGGTCATTTTAGTATAGGCCCTAGAATCTTGCTAACATCATTCATTTGACCTGAAAAAAAAAGAATCCATGAGTGTGCCAAATCAGTATCACTACTGGGCAGGCCTTGATGGAGAAGGAGGAACAAGAGGCCCAAGCTCGTGTGCAAGAGGCCGGCAATGTGTGTGGATTTTATGTTAGTTTGCTGATCTATTCAAAATGTGCCATGGAAGCAGCATGTTTTGTTTGGACATGTTTGAATGGAATGAGCCGGATTTTCTTTAAAAGCGGATGTGTTTGTTCTTCCTGATGCTACTGCTCGATGCTTTAGATTCTTGTGCTTTTTATTTGAATCCAGCCTAGCAATGTTCTGGAAGACACGCACACCCACAAGCATTCGTATTTTGCTCAGCTAGAACAATCATTTCCTCCACCTCCGTTTGACCGTTTCGCACAGGTGAGACGTGCCCTTTACGGTGACGATGTCAGCGACGACGAGACGTGCAGTGGAATTTTTCCACCCGACCCGTCCCCCGAAGCCTCCGAGGCTGAGTGACGGGCCAAAGTCGGCAAACCACAGAGACCCAATAGCCGCAAAACCTCCCAAAAAGAAACCAAAGTTCCCAAGGTGGAACCCCCTAGTAGGTCAGTAGGTTAGAGATTAACTCTCCCGTTAAATTCAACCTTCACCCAGGTTCGGGAACTCATGTAACTTGCCCAGAATGCAAGTTCCTGTCACGTTTTGGGCTGGGCAATGTCCAACTATTGTTGCGATGTCCTGACACCCATGTGGATAGCTCATTTTCTTTGCCTGCAGCTCGATTATGTATTTGGCTATTCTGAATCAGATCAATTATGTTTTGTTTTTATTTGAGAAATTTCATAAAGTTTCTATATAGTACATGATATTCGATGAATTTCAATGATAGTTATTATTTTCAATAAATAGATGGAAAACACGTTCAACTGTTCTCAACTGTTACATGTTCGTTGCAGTTATATATTTGATACAACCTTGAAACCTTAAATTTCAAATTGCAATGTGGTTCTTTCAGGAATCCTCCTGAAAGTCTGTCATGAATCATCACCAGACTGCTGGAAAAGCCTGACATGGTACTGGTAGGTTGGCGCATCATGAATCATCACCAGATATTATCCTAAACATTTTTTGTGTGTGTATGTACGATTTGCCCTGATGAAGTAGTGTGAGTTTTTTAAAAGTTCCGATTCCCGCACATGGTTTGTGCCAGCTCTCAAAATCTTTGCTTTTACTTTTGTAAGTGAGCTATACTTGCCAAGCCATCATTACTAATGCATGATAGTAAAACATGAGCGGCACCATACAAGATAGACGGCCAAACAATATGTGAACTGGCAAAGTTGGATTGCAATGCACAAATGGCAGCAACCTCCAAGACGTTCGCATCCACAATTTGAGAATGGTAAGCCAAGCTTGATTTAAATTCGAAGTCAATTTTTGTCAGTAGCAAAACAAGGTTGCTCCCTGCAGATCCCCAGTTCACAGGGACAAGATCACAGCCAAATGGCTACGACATGTTTCACATCAACGCCGTTGTGACGGATGTGATGCAAATGGCGTGAAACCAAAACACATCCGCTTGCATCACCAGATGCCATTCAAGCAGCCGAGCTGGATCCCCGAGCCAAAGCTCAGCAATCTTGGCAGCAAGAGTGAGTTCCCAAATTGGTTTCAAATCAGTTTGGGGGAACTGTAAACTTGGACTGCAAAGAATGCGGGTGTATTTAACATGCCTGTTCTTTATCCTCAGCATCGTCAAAAACCTACGCATCCTGATACGCTTCATCCTCACTAGCCTGAGTATCCTAATGATTCTCCTCATCCTGATCCTCATCTCCAACAGACCATCAGTTGGGCACACCTGCAAATTTTGCAGGAACAGTACGACGATGATCTCCCATGGCCAGAGGCACATGAAGAAATTCAATTGAGGATCAATTGACATTGAGGTTTCTGGGTTGGGAAAGCCGTGTCTGAATCACAGTCCTATGCAACTGCCTTGGTCTGGAGTATCAGGAAATGTCGCCGGTCCAATTGTTTTCCAACAGGTTGGAATATATTTGGTTTTGCTTACAGGATCCTACAGCAATGATCCCCCTATCATTTTAAATTGTATGTAATATACTATAATATTAGTATAGTCATTTGTTTGTGACGCGATGTTAAGTGTAATTACATTAGACCAAGGACTTTGGCAGTGTGAAAGGCCCGCCATCAACTACGGCATGTTTTACAAACCTACTGACCATCCTGATTTGTTTTGCAAAAGCAATGGTGTTTCTGCGCTTGTGCAGACTTGACGTAGACGTAGGGCGTCGCAGCTTCGGAGACTGGTAATTTGTGAGTGAATAAACGTTGAAAGACCACCCGTAGCAGTTGGACATTCATAGTTTTTGTCCTAATTATGTGTGTAGCCAGTTGCGGTATCCTGACACTTTATTCTTCTAGAAGTCTTCTTACGTCTACTTGCTGATGTTTGGTTTTGCTGTCGCTTCAGGACAATCGGAAAACCCTGAATTGCCCCTAAACAATCCTCAATCTCAGACTCAAAAGAGCTGTCCGGAGTTACGTCCAATGTCCTTTCTTGGCGTTCATTCAAGTCTCTTTAAGTATTGTCAAGTCATCTTCCCTGGGCCTTACTTCCACTGTCCCTTCCTCCCAATCAGGATGGCAGACAATACTGGGATACGCCTGACCTGGAAATGTTGGCTCGGATGGTGGGGGTCCCGAGGGAACTTCAGATGCGTCAATGCGACCTCCAGGTAGTTCATATATAATTGGTTTTAGTTCTTGTGTGTGTGTAAGAATACATGTTTTGCGTTGGGAATTTTCTAAGTATATAAATAGATGCCATCTAAAGTGAAGCCAGACTTCTTGGCAGAGTTGTCTTCCACTCTCCAAGAGTCGTTTCTTTCCCCTCAGTAAAGGTTTTGATGTTTACTCTAGGGCACGTGAGATACCAAGGTATTATGTCATGCTTTGCTACTGTTTGCTATGGATGAATGAGTCGATAAATTAGTGTTTTCGTGTTTGTTTGATTTGCGGCTGTGTTTCCTCGCTTCATGTTTTTCTGACTTTCCACCGGTACATGTTTGCAGCAAGGCCAGTTCCCATAGCCTGTATCTTTCTTTTTTTTTGCTACAGTGCTTGCATGGTCGTTCAGATGCACAGGCACGCGCACAGAAACACTCGAACAAAAGGAAAGAGGATAATACATCCTATACTCAAAAGAAAACTAGACACAGCTATATAACAAGCCAACAAACAAGCGAACAGAAATCTGACAGACTCAAAGACTCAAACAAAGAGACGGTCAAACAAGCAAACAAAGAATCAAGCAAACATTCACGCAAAGAAGACAACACAAATATCAAACCAGCAGACAAACAAACAGGCAAGTACACGCTTCTTGATTTAATTCAATCTAATTATGTACTCAAAACCACCGCGCAACCTGGGGTGTGCGTTTGGTCTTACATTTGTATATTGCATGCTGATGTCAATTTCATCAATACTACAGAATAGGAAGTCTTCTCTTGAGTCCATGTTTGCTTGACCCATGACTTCCGAAGCAACATTGAACCCTCAAAACGAATTGCTGTTTTGCACGTTGAGTTGCGAAACAAACACTCTCTCTTCTTTCGGACAGCTGAGTGCATGTTCAACGTGACCTCACCGAGAGCTTAGTGACGCAGTCAATAGAAAGTCGTCAGTATGCTTGGCTCATACACTACAGATTCTTAGATCAAAACTGGGCACATCAAAGTTTACCACACACTATAATAGCATTTGTTCTCTCCTGTGTGTTGGGATCCATTTCTTGCCAACTGTTTAGTTTGGTAACATCGGTTTGACCAATTTTGTTTCTTTCTCCGCTCCAACCCGCTAGTGGATTGAGTGAAGACATGTGAAGACTAGATCTACTTCCCAACAGCAGCATCTTTGCGACAGGGCGATGTGCCTAATTTGGGTTTCGGCCCCTTCACAATGTATTGAGGCCTGTGTCACCTCTTGTCGCAGGGTGCGGGATGTTTTGGAGAGTCAAAAGAGACAGGGAAAACTGATAAGTGCAGTGGCCCATGCTTTGCTATTTCAATGATGTCGATGACCAATCATTTCCATGATGATTCAGAATCTGGCCTTTGCTTCTTCAAGGTGGTGGTTTTTCTGCATTGTTTTAGTTTTAATGTAAATTTCACCCGGGAGGTTTTCTGGCTCTGGACAAAGGACCTTCCACCGGGACCGCAGGCTCCGCTTTACTTTGCCATACTTGTGCAGTATATACGATGCCCACGATTGCAGGGGTGGATGTTAGCAATTGGTGCCTCGTAGCAGGTGCAGCAGTGGTTTTAACACCTGCAGCTGCTTATGCCTACCTCTTGGGCCAAGGCCGACAGCGTCGGGCTTTCTTTGCTGCCACCCCGCAGCCGGAAGAGAAGTCCGTGATGATGGCCAATTTGGACAAAATGGTGGCATGGAACGAGCCGCTTAAGACTATTCCCATCACGAAGCAAATGGTCAAGGAGCTAGGACCAAGCTTTGGGTTCCGCCTGCCAAGGTGGCTTTTTCCAAAGGGTGACTTCGTTTTTTTTACAGCTGATCCAGGGATTATCAAAGAGATCCAGTCCAAGAAAGACATCTTCCACTCAAGGATGGAAGGCATGGGCTTTGACACGACCATTCCACTAGGAATCCTCGCCTTGAAATCAGAAGGACCCAATTCTCCGTGGTCGTTTCATCGTCGTTTGGTGGCCCCTTTGTTCAGTGACAAGCTCTTGCAGGGTTATTCTGAGCAGGTCTTTGAGAAGGCTGAGTTGCTTCGTTACATCCTGAAAGAGAGGATCCAAGCAACCAAGAGTGCTGAGGCTGTATGTGACCTTCAACTTTGTTTGAAGCTACTTACTTTGGACATCATCAGCAGCATCGGCTTTGGATTCAACTCAAACTCTATCATGACCTTGCTGCCTCAAAAGCACCCTAAAGCCTTGAGCCAAGCAGCCAAGGAACAAGAGCTGGAGTTCATGAAAGCCTCTGAGAACTTGTTGTACGAGACACAAACACGTACTGGTGAGCCGATCTTGCTGCGATATTTGCCTCACCGGTATTTGCCATGGCGCTGGGCTAGAAAGGTCATGGACGAGCGAATCACCAACGTCTTGAATTCGGGCGACACTTCTAAGGTGAACATGTTGAAGGTGCTACAAAATGCTCACGAAGGTGAAAGAAAGATGAGTCGAGCTGAGTTGAGGGATGAAATGCTCACACTGTTGATTGCGGGTCATGAGACTACAGGGTATACCACATCATGGGCACTCTATGAAGTGGCTCGCCACCCGGAAGTCCAAGAGAAAATTGCAGCAGAAACATCTGCTCTCGATCTGGGCTCACTCCCATTGACACAGGTTCAGAGTTTGCTTCCCTACACATGGATGGTTTGGCAGGAGGCTCTGCGTTTACACCCCACGGTGTTTCACTTCCCTCGCGCAGCAGAGGCTGATACAACCTTGGGAGGGAAGTACAACATACCGGCCGGCGCTGTGGTCTTCACGCTCCAGGGCATTCTTGCCCATAGTGAAGAGGTTTGGGGAAAGGATAGCATGACATTTCGTCCAGAGAGGATGGAAAATGGTTATCCAGAACAGCATTTCCCATTCGGATTTGGTAACAGGACCTGCATTGGCAAGCGCCTGGCTTACGTGGAGGGTGTGTACTTGCTGGCCTTCCTGGTGAAAAACTTCCGCCTCAAAATTTCAGAGACCTCACCAGTTCCCACATCCAGGGTGACTTTGACTCACCATGCTGATGAAGGACTCCATGTCTCACTGTCTGAGAGATAGCTACGGCTACACCATGAGGGCCACACCGCTGTGTTACCAAAGAAGAGGACTGCCCATGCAAGAAGAGATGACGAGGGTCATCAGAAGCTCAAACTACTTTCGAACTTTGGACTGCGGCAGGGTGGCTTAGACTTTTGGGTTTGTTGTCACCCGCCCAGCCCTCAATCAAGAACCATGCTCGCTGATCAGGGGAAAAAAATGTCCTCTATTTGTCAAAAAGACTCAGCCACTAACTGGAAATCCTTTGACCATTGATCCGTTCACTTGGTAGGCCTATGGCCTGCGGCTTGAGCCTGTTTGAATGCCAGGGCCGGGTCATCCGCATGTTTCACTGTAGCTTTAGATGCGCGTTGGTGCAGGGTGTGGGGTCAACCAGCATTCCGTCCTGGATGGAAGTCGGCTTGATGTTTTGCAAGTCCTCGACGCGTTGTAACTTATCATCAAAGAAAGGCCTAGCTACGTTATGTGATGAAATTAGAGCCAGATGGAAATTCAATGACATTGAGAGAAGTATGGGCATGGAGTTGCTCTTTCTATATGTATATATGATATGTATATATGTATATATATATATATGTGCCTTTGTGATTTCAACAATGAATAGCAATTGAAGGCGGCTGTTGGAGGTCTTCCGCACCATTTTGGCTGCCTTTGGGTGTATATAAATATAGATGGCAACATATATATATATATAATAAATATATATATATATATTAATTACTTATATTCTATGTGTATATACACAAAAATGGTTTGCACGGGCCCCTTTGGGTCTCTTCACGCCATGTGTTCTTTCTCAAAGCCTGTTTCTACATATTACCTCCAACGATTTCATGCAGCTTGATATGCATGCAGTGCCTAGAAGAGTTCTGTTCTCCAGGACAACGTTTATTCCAGAGAACCCTAACAACATTTCCCCTTTTTGGCAGGGCATCTCACAAATCAATACAAATCATGATTGACTTGCAAGGTGCCCTTTATTATTTCCGGGAATCATCCCGTGCAGCATTAATCTAAGCTGCATCAGGTGTTTCTGAAGTTGAGTCGGAAGGCTCCATGACCGCGGAGTTTCCACACCCGTTGACTCGCAGTGCTTGAGCTTGTAGAAGGTGCATACGACCAGTTTGAATCAACACCTGCATACTGGGCCCCAAAAATTATTTTAAACATCTACATTCTTCTTTGCCATGTTGTGACCTGAATGTGACGGGAGCCATCACATCTCTTTTGATAGAGGTTCGCATAGATCCAGTTGTGAAATCATACCGATTTGCTGCATGAAAAGCTACGCCAAGAGTGTCATGTTATTCAGGTTGACTTTATTATGATATGATATGTGTTAGACCCGCTTCCTTCCTTATTGTAACAGTTCCACATGCATGTTCATTAGTGGCCCCCGCAGAACTCATTGGGCACTTGGTGATTTTTTGCTGGTTTTGTTTCAATCAGAATGGTGGTGTGCGCCCGCGTTTTTACCCACAATGCCCGTACATCGGATCTTTTTCGATGGCGGTCTTTGAGTAGTGTAAGTTTATCAGTTCAAGTTGATTGAAGTGTGTACCATGCACGGGCATGGTGGTTGATAGCGGCTATCCTGTGCCCTGAAGGGCAAGGTGTAATTGCATTGTAATTGCTAGTGTGAGGAGAAAAACTGGATCACTATGATTCAATCCAGCTTTGGTCATGACAGCCAAAGTCATGGTGCAACTCATGTATGGAATTCTTTGAACAATGCGTATTTTGCAACGCTTTGGCTGTAACTTCCTGCTGCGACACTTCTGACCTTTATAATTCCAAAGAATATGTGGCTATGTGGTTTCTTCCTGTGCTATGTGCAACTTGCCCGCTGAGAACAAACTTGACAAGAACAAATCCGGTATGTTTTGCGTGTGATTCGTTGTGAAGAGCTACTGCAGCCGGAATTTGAGACTCCTTGTTGCCGAGGACATCTAAATTATCTTATCGAAGTGTTTTGGGCAAAGATTCATTTTTCTGTCACCTCACAAAGAGGAGCAGGAAAGCTAATAACATACCGCAATAGGAACCCTCAGAGTAACAATCAATATAGCGACCCTTGACTTGTTTAGTAAATCAACTTCACCATACATTTCATGGTGCCATGGCCTCGTGCTCATCGCTCCCATTTGGCCTTGCTTGCCGCGGCACCTTTTGTTCTCCCGACGGAGACCTTTAGTGCCTTGCAGCTTCGGAGGCTCCACGGAGGCACCGGGCGTTACTGGTTGCTATGTACCCGTGGCCTGGAAAGCGAGGCGGAAGACTTGGTGCGGCAGGTGCGGCAAAATTGAAGAGAAAAGCATAGAAAAGGTACCACTTTTTGATGTTTAGATGATACATGATGATACACTTTGCAAGTCAAGGGTAGGAATCAAGGATTGCACCTACATACTGTTTTTTTTTGTTTTGTGTTTATTGTTGTCTATTTTTGTGATTTTTGTGGCCGTCGTGTGTGTGTGTGTGTGTGTGTATGTGTGTGTGTGTGTGTGCATGTGTTGAGCTGGTATTTGGGCAATGAAGCACCATGAGTTTTGGTCATTTTGACTAACTAGTGCCCTGAAGCGTCCCATGCCAGTCCGCCGCTAGCTTCAGTGAGGCATTAGGGCCAAGCATCAGCTTTCAACGTTTGGCCGCATCATCCACAAGAAGCCTGGGCAAAATGAGGAATGGGCATTGCCTTGCAGTTTCACTGGGGAGATGTCAATTCGTCTATTCTTCATATCTTCATGTCAGTTCCAAAAGCCCTCATGCATCCCACACCAGATGTGCTGACCTTTGTATGTGCACACATTGGTGTAGCATCACGCTGCGGATATCAATTTCTTGTGTGAGTCTTGGAACAGCACGGGTGCTTCTCAACAGATGGGCTTCAGACCGAGGATTGGAACGGACTTCCGAAGGTCATGCGGCAGTGGGCCAATTGCTTATGAGTGCCTTGGCAGTAGACTAATTAGGTCGAAAATTGATGAAAATTCGAGGTGAGCTTCAGCAGGAAAGCATCGATGCTTAGTCATACTGACCCAACATGGATAGTTAACAGTTAACAATGAATGCGAATTTCATCCATCTTGTATCATCCAGCCATATTCCGCTCAGGTAGCCCTAATCCTTTGCCTTTGGGGATAGAACTTCCTGGCATCATCCAGTCCTATGTTTTTGTGGCAGCTGCCACCGGGCTCTCTGATGACAAGGTTGAAGGCTTAAAGGAGCTACAGGTTCGGCCTGGTTTTTCTATTGGAAAATCTCCAAGGCTTCTCTTGTGACCACTTTCACAGCCACCACCAACACCAACAACACCACCAACAGCAACAGCAACAGCAACAGCAACAGCAACAACAACAACAACAACAACAACAACAACAACAACAACAACAACAACAGCCACAGCCACAGCCACAGCCACAGCTAGACAGAATATACAGCATCTTGAATTAATGTTCAAATAGCATAATATAGTCATATATAGGTTTGGACTACATATGCAGGCATCAAATTTACTCGTCAACATATCAGCCATAATTTAAGGGCTACCGCCCATGCCGCCGACCCCAAAGACAAGACTTGATGACCGGCGTTGCTTTTGGAACCCCTAAAAACAATGAAATCGTGCCCCAGCCACTGCGAAACTGCAGCCACCAGGCAAAGTTTAAGAAAGCTGCGTCGGGAGCGCATCCGAAAAGGCAGAGCCCCAGCAGGTTTTGCGTCCAAGCCATTGCAGGAGTGTTTTGGAACCCCTAAAAACAATGAAATCGTGCCCCAGCCACTGCGAAACTTCAGCCACCATGCAAAGCCTAAGATAGCTACGTCGACGAAACACTCTTCTAGGCGCGCTCCCCCTTAGCGAGGGGTCGGCGGATGTTCATATTCCTGATGACGCTTGCCCTGCTTATAATATGTTTACATGTGCGCACATCAACTTTCTTGATCTCCGTTTCGTTCCCCATTGGATCCACACTGTGACAACGCCATACAACGCGCCTCGGCCGGCGAAGGCCTTCTCGATGACCTTGGGCGAAGCCTTGTCCAGTGCTGCTGAGATGCTGGGAGCCAAGTCATCGACTTTCAGAGCCTCAGTGATTCGAGATGGATTGCACCTTGGTGATTCAACACCACGGGAGATGGAACGCTGGCACTTTTAAAATGGAATCATGCATGAATTTGGCTATAGCTATCCTCACTGGTTTTGCATATTTGCGGTGATAAATTAATGATAATTGATGTATGTCAATGTGTTGAATTTACAGCGATTTGATGTGGTTTCCATTGGTTACAGATGCAAAGAATGACCATTTTTAGGACGTGGTTGATTCTTAGTTTTACTTGGGAGACCGGGTCACTCGTACTTAGAGTCCCCATTCGGTGGAACCAGATGGGCCAAACAAAAATTGATAAGCGGCGATGCTGAAAGAAAGGTAGAGAGAGAGATGAGATGAGATTGGGGCATTGTCGAAATGCTATAGCATGCTATAGCTGTTTGACTCTAATCAATGACGACAACTGATAGACTCCAATGCTGTCTACGATTTTGAATTTGGTGTTAGCACGTCCATGATACATGACGACCAGCAGAACCATTGAGGCATCAATTCTCTTCGGAGGAGGCAATGAAAGCTATCGGAAGTTCTGTTGGGAGTATCATGCCTTGGAAAGCCAGCATGAAATGTTGCTGGGCTGCACCATTTTTTTTTGCTGGGCTTAAGTACCAAGGCACAAAAAAGTAACTCCAGTGTGTTTACTTAGTAGCTACATTCGGATGTTTGGGCAGAGTTGTCGGTAGGAATTTGGTACTTGGGTGTTTCTGTGTGGTGAAGGGTTTCTTGAGCCATGGGCATGGCACGGTTTAGCAGCTGCGCATGCTCAAAACTCATCAAAACTCCCAGGGGAGCTAGAGGAGCTTTCGCAGAGCCCTCATTACAAAAAAACATCAATAAATTATGAACTTTCTATTTGTGAATGTTGATTCATTTATTTGTTTGATACCCCAAATCTATCTCATGAATCGGGCTCTTGACCCTTCCTTATGATTGATTGTGTTTAAGTTATCCTTGCTTCCTTGGTCCAACCCTGACCGCAGGTTATGATCTCGAGCTCCTGGCACTGATTCATCGCAGCAATGCACCTCGGATCCACCACCGTGGACAGTACAACAGTCATGGATGGGGCGAGTTAGGCCGTCATTTCAACAACGGGTGATGCGGGCTGACCTTTATAGATCCATAGTGCTTTCAGTGTTCTGGCACGTTTTTTGGCAAATGTTGATGTATGTTTTTCCGTAGGTCCCAATTTGATTTTGATTTTAGCAGTGCGGAAGACACAAACTTAGGCGCCCCCAAAGTTGCACAGGAAACCTGAAAATCCAGGGCTTGATTCACCATGGCTATGGTCAAAAGTTGGTGCACTTGATGGAAATAGATATAGGAAATGTGTGCCAGATATTTCTGATTCTTTTTGGCCATTTGATTTTGAATTGGGGAGCAAGTTTGGTTAGGACAGAGTTTTGATCATGACTTTGTGTTTCAGGTGACTTTTGGTCTCTCTTGCGCCGAGTTGGGTGCTGCACGTTTGGGTGCCACGAAACCATCCAAGCTCCCTAGGGAGAGGCGACCTTGGCATCGGACGGATGCACGACATTTGCGCGGCCCGGCGGAAGTCTATTAGGTCAGGGACACTGGCACGTGCCACTTCGATGTTGATGTTTCTGGGATTTTTTTGCAAATCTTTCTCAGTTTAGGTGAGACATGGTGAGACCTTGACTCATTCGTAGTGGGGGGGTATGACATGTGCAGTAACGCCCCATTGACTGAATATAGAGAAAACATATTGTTTGAGAGTTTGAAGCAAAAGGTAATGGAAAAGGGTTTCCTTTGTGATGACCTTGGGGTATGCAAATAGCAGTGTGGGCTAAAAACTGCTTCGATATGGAGAAAGAGATCGCTTTCGACTAATACTGTGAAGATTTGGACGTAGATTATGATATTTATCTATATAGATACATGATGACGTAGATAATATGTAGTTACTTTCTTGCAGAAAAAGGTTCATTTTCTGGCGGCATTTGGACCTGCACAGCGCAATCAGCTCATAGCAACAGAACGCAATGTTTAGAGTGTGTGTGGTAAGCTGGAGAAGTGTAGTGCTGACTCTGGAAGTTGCAAATTAACGGGCAATGGGGCTGGGATTCTGTTTTTGTGAGGCTTGTGACGGCCTAACCAAACAGTGACATTTTACCAAGACATCAGCACCACAGATGAATTTGTTTCTATCTCATCCATGCACCTCTTTTGTAGAAATGTGTGTGTGTGTGTATGTTGCTGTTTGTTTGTCATCTTTTTTCTTCAGGTTTCTCTACAGCACGTTTGCTGCTTCACTTCGCTCGGTTGAAGTCGGGGCAGCGGCTGCTGGATTTCTGCGGCGGCATGGGCACCATTGCCTTGGAGGCTGCTTGCTGCGTCCCGCATCTGACGGCCGTGTCATCGGACGTGAGCGTGAAGGCCTGCACAATGGCGGAAGGATGTTTGAAACTTGGGAGTTCAGAAAACTATCAAAAGACACATCTTGCGTGATTTTCAAGACTCTTTTAGGATCTTTTAGCTGGCTTATATAGCAGTATATGCAGAATAAGTATATTAGTGTGTTGTTCTTCTTCGTTTTGATGTTGTTTTTTGAAGCTGGATTGGTGTTGCTCAGCAGGTTTCCGTTGTTGGCGCAGAAACATGCCTCACCGTATTTGTTCCCTGTTCGTACACCTGCTGTACCACACCGCCGAGTCATCCCTTGTTTTCTATAGAGGCCCGCGTAGCTCCACAACTTTCACTACATGTTGTGCTCAGGAAGGTGGCAGAAGATGAAGATCTCTTGGCACCTGGATCCCAAGTGACGATTCTCAGAAGGAGCCAACGGCTGTCAATGGATGAGATGGGTCCAGAACTGCTTATCCCCGTGAGTTTGAGGTGCATCTCAAGCTAAGGGCCCCAGAAATGTTGTGCAGCGGGTTGCGGATCATGATGCTCTGGACAGGACAGTAGGAGACAAAGACTTGCACGTGTTCCTTTCAGTTTCAGGGTGTGTTGTTATAATACCAGGTACCCCCAAAACCCTATCACTCAATCCACTGGTAAGGATCCAAGTGGTTCACTTCATGGAGGTGTTGTCACTTGCTGTGTCCAAGACTTCAGGAAAGTTGAGGAATGGATCCACGAAACCGGAACTGAGCAGCATCAAAAACCCTTATGTAAGGGTTTTAGATAAACGTTAATATTTTTATGTTGCGCGTAAGCCAAAACCCCACGCGCGAAAGCTTGGCGAAAGCTGCGCGAAAGGGCCTTCAAAATAAGCAGTCGCGAAAGCCACCGCGAAAGTGAACATATATTCATACAGTTTACATGATCAAGATGATATGTCTAGAGTATAGATGTGCAACATCCAGAAATAGGTTGACAGTTGCAATGGATCACAATTTGAAGGTTGTTTCTGGTCTGAATTTTGGAGGTTTTGCTTGCAGAGTTGGCTTATGTCTATCAATATTCCATAACTAATCCAATTTGGCCTCAGTATTGTATGCAGAAAGGTTGTTCAGTCTGTTTGGGTTGCAAAGAACTTCATGTCAATTACCGACCGAAATCCAAATGAAAATCCGCGAAAGTGGGGCGAAAGCCTCGCGAAAGCACCGCGAAAGTGAAACCTTCCATTTCCAAAGCCTCCGGCCGGCCTTGCCTGGGCCTGAGATGTGCGACTCTACTGCCACCAGCACCACATCAGTCCCAACACCAGCAGCGCCACCAGCACCAGTAGCAGATAAGCCATCCATTACCGAGCCGGGCTCCACTAGGCACGCCGGCAAGGCCCGATGATTAGATTGATAGTAAAGGTTACAACCACAAGTAATAAGAACACTTTACGGCGAAAGTAGCCGCGAAAGCCGGGGACAACAATAATGGCTCGCGAAAGTGAAAACCCTGCGCGCGAAAGCGAGGGGAAAGTGGTGGCGAAAGTACTTTAGGATTAGAACACCGTTGCAACCAGGTTTTCGACGCCGCTCAACTGGCTTTGATGTGGCTCGTCCATGGCTGCCAGGGTTCAGGTTTGCCACCAAGCCAAATCATTTATTTTAGCCATTGGGAAACATATGGAAGAAGAGAAAGCATACTTTACAATCAAGAATGTAACCAGAGAGAAGCAGAGTGTCAAGTGTGCGGATAAAACGAAGAACTGCGATTGCTGAAGACATTTGGGAACTACAAAGCAAAAGGATAGAGTTGAAAATGGAGGGGGTGGGGAGGGGGAGATATGGGTGGCGATAGCCAGGGGGCAGGAGGGAGAAGTTGAACTGACCATCAGACCTATACACTACCATATGTAATACATATACATATATATATATATATGTTCTTCACAAGTGTTGTCATGTCCTGTTTTTTGCAGCTTGGTTGCATGTGTTCAATGATGGCACTGAAGCTATGCCCCAAACTTGGAATGCCCTGGAGGTTGTCATCTCTGAGTTGCCCTTTGGGGTCACCATTCGCATGCTTGCCACTCGGATCAGTCGTCCATCAGTTTGACCAAATGTAATCAGGGAAGTGCAACATGAAGCAGGGTGATTCTTTGTGGCTTTATTTCATGATGCTCATAATGTTTGAGTGCAAACCCCAGCACTCTTTCAGGAAACTGTCATCTTGACCTTAGTGGTGGATGACATTCGATTCACGAAGCCGAGGCACACTGGATCCAAGGTATAGCCTGGTTCCATTTGGTCTGGGAAATGATCAGTTTGAAGCCCCAAGAATGGTTACCCTAAATATGGGACTTTAAAGCCAAGTCAGGTCTTGACATGTGGATGCAGACGTGTAGCACGGACATATCTGTATCTTTTGTTGTTTGAGGGGATGCTCCTTTCTCAAGTGCAGTACATGTGTACCAGCCATGACGATATGCAGCCAAACAAACCCAGTTGTCTCCAGTAGACATCCTATCACCTTTGTGCTACTGTTACTGACGAGACCGTGGGAGCTGTGGATGGTGGGAGCCACTCAGGACATCACCGGTTTGGTCCAAGCACTCGATACTGTCCTTCAGCCTGCTGGACGTGCCGCCTTAGTTTGTGCCTGGGCCTCACAAAAGCTTTCAAAACAAATTTGGCAGTTCAAAGTCATTGAGATTGGACTGGAACTGCACAAAAAGGTATATTTATTGAAATATTTCTTTGATGCTATACAATTTAGCATATTTGTATGGATTGAATATTTGTTTATAGTGTCACACTTTTGGTTTTTGGAATCTGCAGGGGTGAATATATGCTAGGTTCGTGGTGCAAAAAACCTGCACCAATGCCATACTCCAAGCTACCATGTTGCATACCGCCTAGGCTTCGGCATGTTCACTACAATTTACCGGCAAATGATAGTAGCATGGCCAAAGTGGACCAATGGCAATGGAACTTTACCATGAATCTGCTAGTTGGTAGAGTGTGTATCACCATGTATCACCAAACCTCCACCGGAAAGCCATGAATGATGATTTGCTCAAAATGGTCAACCAATTTAGGTCCGAGAGTACCTTCGGTATCCCCAACTCAGGTGTTGAGACCAAAACCCATTTGACCCAGGAATTATTCGTTCTGAGGTGCTGAGGCGCAAACGGTGGATCTTCAGAATGCCTTCGAAAGGAGTAGAAGGTCTTGGCATGTCAGTATTCGTGATGGCAATGTTGGAGGTGTATCCGTGCACTTCGTACTAGCAGAATGTGAAGACCCACAGCAAAGCTGATGCGAAAACAGTTGCTTTGCGTGAAGGCAAGTTGACTATAATACTATATATGATTGGAGTAATCACTGATTCATACCGTGCCCCTCTCCTTTTTTTGCCAGTGCTTCAAGTCCACTTAAGTTTTTTTGGTGAATGTGTTTTTGGCTAGTGCATCTGTCAAGCCTTCCCCTGCCGTTTCTCCAAGGAGCCCGGTACTAACATTTTGTCTTTGAATGGAATATTATGGAATAGTGAACGGATGGGATCATATTCACCTGGGCTTTGCGGGAAGATTCGCGTAGATTCACCATTTCCAAAGCGATGCTGAAATTTGGGCACAGCTGAGGCTAATGACATGTCAGGGAATTTCGAGTAAAGAGAGGATTCAATTGAGACAGAGAGATCGATTGGAGGCCAGTTGGAACCCATGTCATTCGTGGTTCGGTTAGTTATTCGCTGGTGGGAATGTGCGAACTTCGTCACCGTGAGGCAGGAGAAGGCTCCAGAAGTAGCGACAGGGACGCCAACTGCGCTGCGACTCAGGGCTTGAACTCGAAGGATCTGAGAGCCAAGTTGATCGTCGTCCAAAAAGCGCGCAGTGATGTGCAGCTGCAATTGATGTTGATGTGAATGTTCAAGTTGCATAGAACACAAATATGTGCTACCACAACGTTTGTGGATCAAACATTTTAATTTTACCAACATTGCAAAAGGTATACTTACTGAAAACATGGATTAGATGAATCCTTTGTGCGGTCACAACTTGTTGACTTGAACACTGTAAATTTAGTAAGGCTGCCAATAAGACAGGAGAAACCATCGATCCTTCACTTCACAGATCTATGTCACCCTGATTCCATCCTAGGGTCCTGCATCAATGAAGAATCATGAACACACAACTACAATTCTACAGCACCTCCTTTGACATCATAAGAAATCAAAATCAGTCTACATTGTTTCAAACTTCAAACCTTTTCAACATGTTTCAAGCCACACTTTCAATTGAGTGTCACAATTGTCACATGTTTGTTGGTACATCCATCAGAGCATTGTGCCATGGATCCGCCACATCGAGCTTTAGAGCAGTTGATGGGAAGCCTGCCGACAGTGCCTGGATCAAACTGCATGGGCAAGGCATGTGGAGACTGAAATCGAAAAGAGGACCTGATAGAACCTGTATATCTATGAATATTCTTTATATTATATACAGGTACGTATGGATTCGCTGATGTTTTTTTTAAAGACAGCTTCTGAACGGATCTTAGGAATGCTTCAAAGATATTGGCAACCTACAAAAACTTAGCAGTGTAGAGTTAGAGACGCTCTTGAAGATGCAGTAGTATGCATTTGAATGATGCATGAACTACCGTCTAATGCAGTTCTATGTCAGTGTTTGTAGATCACATGCCCATCAAGCAAAACAATCCATGGCCCCGATTCTCGTGCTTCAAAGCCTCACAGAGAATCAGGATTGGCGGGACGTGCAGGGTGTGATCAAGACGGTCTTCCAGGTCAATGGGACCTGACAAATCAGAACCCCTTCACTCTGCAAGTGCCAGCCACAAATAGCTGCAACGGTCATGGATGCCCCGAGAAAACCTCAAGCGATCTCACTGATCCGTTACTGTGTGTTCCAGTGGGTGGTATATAGTTGAGCAAAGATGTTCATGAGTCAGACTTGTGCTATCAAGGAAGCACCCCTTTGTGAGTGAATTGGTCTGCGGTCTCTGATGTTTTATTTGACTGGGATTCCCAACATGGCTTGATATTAAGCAATTGGTTTATCATGCATCATGATGTGCTTAAATGTGTCAATCATGATTCACTTCTGCATGTATCGAACGATTCGTGGTGCTCACATCATCTTGGCAGACATATTTTTTTAAGTGAAGCATATTATTAGGGAATCATGCAACTCAAATGCGTGTTACCTGTGCACCAGGCACTTTGTGATGTGGCACATGCTCAAAGCCAGGCAGTGAGAGAGGCTCCGGGAAGCTTGCAAAAGGACATCAACTCCAACTAGCCCTTGGATGATGTGCCATTTTTGTAGCCGAAACTTGGGGAACGAGGAGACAATTATAATGTGATGAATATACGGTAAAAGACATGGTTGCATGACGTTGGAAGCCTATTGAACAAAATCTCATCAAGTTGTGACCTCTTTTTGAAGATTTTTTTCTTTTAGAAGGCCTATTATCCTATCCCGTAGTTGTACTTGGCGGTTATAGTATCCTAAAAGAAACCATCACGGTGGAGTCTTGGAGGGGCCACTTTCTACTGCATGAGTATTGGTAGGAAGTGGGAAGGGTATTTTTGCTGGTTCCACTGTGTTCCACTTCCTCGATTTTGTACAGTATAGCTCTTAAAATAAGCCAAGCCTCCTCGAAATGGCGAGACGACTACGGCCTTTTTTCAGGTACTAGTGTTGACTGTGCACCAGTTCATTTGACGAATATCCTATCAATGACAGGATTTTCTCCATGGATGCTACGTTAGTTGTGTATGCCAATGGGGACAACAAATCCATCCATGGCCGTGGCCGCAGTTGGAGCGCCGAACGGGGGAGATGCAAGAGGAGCTCTATGATACATTACGGCGCAAGGCCCGGTTGGAAAGCATGAAATTGGAAGACCTCCAACTTTGTTGACAACGCCACACTGACATGTTGAATCAGCTTCATATGTTGAGAGTGTTGGGGACAATTGTACTTCAAATCCTTTTAACCTGACCTGAGTTTTGATTGGGTGTGTGCTAGAACTGCTATGCGTGCCTAGGCTGAGGAAGTAGGCATAGTTTGAGGTGATTGGGTTCGCCCTCTTTGAGTCTACAGTATCTACAGATCATTGCTATTTCTGTTCCGGGGTGCTCAACTGTTTCCGGATGGAGACATGATGGAGACACGTTTTTTCTTTCAAAAGGATTCAAAAGGTAGCTGAGATTTTTATAGATTTTTCAGTTTTACATACCCGGGTCGTATTTGAATGATCCCTTGTGATTCACTTGTGAACCTATAAAACTACCGAAGGTCTCCCAACTCCATATTTGCTTTGGATGCCCTTTGTTGTTGGATTGTTTCATTGTTTGTTTGACAAGTTGATCAGTATTATTGATAAGGTGACGCTACCAACTGCTAGTGTCTTCATGCATTTTTTGAAACTATACCGATATCATCATCGTAGGTTGGTGATTGGGAGCAAAAGAGCTGCGGATACACTTATTTCAAAATTATCTCAAATCCCTTCAAAATGAGGACTTAAGGAGCCACTGCGATTTTCCTTACTTCCTTGGGTCTAATATTAGTATAATCGAATCATACATGTTCACATGCCCCTTTTCCTGGTGATACCGGCAGGCGGATGTATCTGAGCTTCGTGATGCTCGTCTTCAAGCAGAGGAGGAGGTGCAAACAAAGTCCCTGCAAAGTCACAACGTAGATGGGAGATCGGCGAAAAAAAGATCACAATATCACAAAAACTTAAGTTGTTTTCACAGTTGATTTGAGAAAGTGAGATATTGAGCAGAAATGCAACATCAACAGAATAGACAAATACAACAGAAATGCAACATCAACAAATGTGAGATAGTGAGCACTCCAAAAACAATCCCTCTAGTGACAAAAATATGTTGCATATTCACATAGTTGTGTTATATTGGCAAGTTAGGTGCTTGGAGCAAGGCACAGACCTTTACAAGGAATTGTGAGAAACTTGTTGTGGTTTCTCACACGGTGCTCACGTCAGCCCGCAACGCACCAGGCTTACTCTGCACTGGAAGGGCAGCGAAGGAGCACCTCCGAGGTCCAGGCCAATCTTGGTCCGAGGTGGTGTGCTAATTGAAAAAGCTAACATAGGACATGTAGAAAACCATAGGCATGTTGGCACACGTCTTTCTATATTTGTGCATGTTTTTTGTTGAAGAGAGAGAGAGAGAGAGTGAGGGGTTATACGAAATATGGGAATCAATATTTTAGTTCGGTGTAAAGAAACACGATATGATGCAAGCATGTGCTGTGTATATTGGTCAAGCCATACTCATATTATGACTGACTTTGCCGCTTACCTACATGGATCTTACGGCATTGGAATGGTATGGCATGGTGAAGTTGTTGATTTGCTTGTTACGAGGCCCTTCGCAACAGTGTTGGTGAACTCCATGCTGCTATGGAAAAGCTGGGAACTCGGCGCGTGGCAAATTGATTACAGGTATGTTGTACTCAAAGGGAAACCTGTTTTCGACTTGTGTACTGCCTTTCACATTTGCCAGACACCCCAGGGTCACACATTCAAACACTCATGATTGTGTCACAGATGTTCCAGGTATACAACTGTGTCAGACCATCGGCCTTGCAACCCCACACTTCACAATGTAAAATCTTGAAGGCAGCGGGCAGAGGTCCATCAATGGCGTAGCGGCTTTGAGGCCTTTCTTTGTGTTCTCAGCCGGGAATGCAACCAGCATCGGCAAAAATGGATTGCAATGTACGTGAGCTTCCCTGTGAAATTGACGGTTTAACACCTGCCGAAGCCTCCCAGAATCCGTGGAGCAATCTCCAAATGAACCAGGATGTTGAGTGGTAGTCCGAAAGGTTTTAGTCTGGTAGCAGCAACAAGTAGATGCGAAGGTACACCAAGTGGAGATATTCCCATCTCCCTGACAGGCGGGCCTCTCCCAAATGGTCGCGGAGTCCAGCAGTGAGGCACAAATGCGTTGCATCCTGGAAGTTTGACGTGGATATGTGCTATTTGTCAAATTTAATGCTCATCATGATCATTTAAACAGGTCCTTTTATTTGTGTTGCAATGAAATATGGCGCTGCGGGGTTGCCTCTTGGAACACCGATGCCTTTTCTTTGGCATTTGTACCAATTCCTGTTCCACCTTGAAGCTGAGCTCAAAGTATCATTCAACGGTGATTCCAACTTGAAAGCAAAACAGCAGACCCCACAGTTCTCATAGGACACGCTTCCGTCAAGAGTTTCCCCCATCAGCCTCACCTCAAGACCAACATGTGCAAGTGCTTGCTTGGAGGGGTTCAATGGAATCATTTTCCCTGTCCTATTCTTGAAATCTGAAACATATCAACTTGTTAAGGATTTTTGAGAAATTGTAGTGACATCAGGTGAGGTCACCCTCAAATTGTTCTTTCTAGAGGTCATTTCCATGGAATTTCTCTATAGAATTGAACAACTTATATAGCACATCGAGGTGGGTTACTTCATTTGTTTATACATATCATATACTGACCGCATACATCATTTCACCAGAAATTTGCAGCTTCCCTTCCGACTTGAGTCCTTTTTTTGGAAGTCAACTCGGAGAGCCGCCATGCCGACACCCAGCGGGACGACGAAGGCGGTCCCTTTGACACTGTCAACCAGAGAGTATGTGGTTGCACTATGTTGCACTGGTTTCCCACTTCCAATATCACCCACGTGCATCCATGTGTCGTGTGTGAGCATAGAGCTGGCCATAAATGTTGCCTATCAAGTATGCAGCATCGGAAAAGTCCAGTTCCTACGGTTTTTAAACCACAGTAGGCTGAGATTAGGACCCATTGATATTCATTCCGAGCGCCACATGATTGGCATGGTTCATCATTCTCTTCGTTGCGCTTTGGTTGTTCAGGTTGTAGGATGTTGTAGGAGCTGGGGGTACATCTCCTTTGAGGTGAGGAGAATATAATTACCTCATGGGATGGATGTTATAGAGGGAACCGATAATTTATTTTTTGGAGGGCAAACAAATGCAAACAATCCGAATTCATTCTGGATGAAACAACCATGTTTTGAATATTTGACCTGTCTTTTGTCGTTGTCACAGTTGTCACATGCAAAATCCTGAAGCAGTATTGCAGGTGTCCAGCTTTTTCTTGGCACCTCAACCTCCATGTGATTTGGATATTTATAGGCAACTTCTCATCCTTCCATCTCCCAAGGAAAAGTTTCGACACCATCAGCTAAGAAGTGTCTTGGACGACGGCAAGGTGGAGGATGAACCCTGGGAGAACATGCGATTAAGCGGCTTGTGTCAAGCACATGCAGAGGCCGAAAATGACACCAAACATGGAAGGAATTTTTGCAGCAACCCTTGCAGTTGTGGCTGGGATGTGATCGCCATTGGTCGCAGGTAAATATACACCTTTTGCTTCCCTCGAGTGAAGAGGCAGAGGCTTCTCTTTTGCAGCTTTTCTGCACCGATGTCCTTTGTATTGCAGGTTATTCGAACAGACATGGCAGCTCCAGAGAGTATTCAAAGCAGGCTTGTCCACTTTCATCAGTTTTTCGGTATCATCAGTATCATCAGGAAGACCGGACTAGAGAGAGAGAGAGGGAGAGAGGAAATGGAAGAGTTTGACGAGGTCAGACCAACTAATTTGTTTGATACTGTCATGTACTGAGTTCGAGTCAAAATCTACCAGGATCCAAGAACATCAGAACATATCCAATAAGACCATGTGGGGAGATACAGTAGGACCTTCGATCCATTTAAAGAACATTCAGGATGGTGATAAGTCAAAGTAGCAACCCGAGATACATACGCTGTAGTTATCAGTTCAGTATATCTCTACCGGGGAGAACACTTGGAGGGTTAGCATGGGCCAAGGTCTGGTGTTGAACACTTGTCCGATGCCTTCAAGGGAAGCGAATTGCCCAACTTCCACAAGCGTTTTCTTGGCCGAAATTCTGTGACTGCGTGACACCAAAGTTTGCTGAATGATGTGTTTGGGGCCGAGGTTCATTATATAGATTTGATGAACCAACGTGTTGCCTTTATTTCTTGCTTTTCATGGATGACTCCACACGCCACAACAAGTAAAATCAAGTTCAAGAGACACCGTTCTTTCGATGGTCCTGAGGTTTTGGATGGTCCAATTGGAAAGAATACTTTGGCAGCATGGGGGAAACACAGGCAGGTCCCGCGTTCTATCGGCAACGTTTTGTGGTTGAAGGATTGTTTCATGGTTCTAGTTCCAGTGCAAGATGTGTCAAACAATGTTTTAGGGTGCGCTCAACTGGCTCAATACAACAAGCAAGAGACTGGTTTGTGAAGTAAGAGTTATTTTTTGCTCCCACAGTGCACTTTCTAGCAACTAAACACATTTGGATTGGGCCTCCAGTGGTTTCCAAGACCAGCTTTCCATAGTGAATCACATTGAGATGTTGCAGACTGAAAGTGGCTAAGTGGCTTTCTTTTTTGATAAAACACATGGCCAACCCATCCCCACCAAGCTATCCAGTTTTGAATATCACGACCAGAAGTGTTTCTGCAAGGTCATGTTGGTTGATGTTGACCACAACGATTCTGACGATCGTTTGGCCATCATTCTACTAGCCTTTCAGGCTCGGTCGCTTCACCGCGGAAGATGGGTTTTCAGGGGGGAAAATGGAAAAATGATACCTAAGTTGCTGAAGCCTCCTGAGGCTCTAAGGGTTCACAGGAACTTGTGCTTGGCTTCGTTGAATGTTGGTGAAGATGTTGAGCACAACTCGCTCGCTCAGGTTGCGAGCGCAAACCTGGAACGACGTCAGGAGGTCAAAGATGCCCGTGCCAGGATTCTGTTGGACGGCAGGACGCGCTTGACCGCTGGGAAGTGCAGAGGTGCTGGAGGCACAGGTTCCACAATCCTTGTTCTGATGATGATGATGATGATGATGATGATGATGATGATGATGACTATGATTTCAACTTCCCTATATGTTTGCGGTGAATTGGTTTTTCGTTATATATATAATATACTGTAACTGTATACTTATTATTTAATGTTCTTTCAATATGCACATGGTCATTGGTTTTAGTGCTGCAACTGTCACCTGTCACCTCCAAATCCATTACAGTTGGGATGGTGAAGAAAAAGGGCATTATTCATTCTTACTGCCAACTATTCAGATAGCGTGTTCATTTATGTTCACCTAAATGCGTTCAGCAAAGTAGAAGGCACAGAAAGCTTATTATTTTCAACTCCAGAAGTGGTGCAACTACTCAACAGGTTTCGAGAAGAACAAGTCAAATGACGAGTTCACTGGTGGAATTGGGCATAGCAAGCTTTTGCAGCCGGGAACTCATTCAACTAAAAATGTTTAACCACTGCTTTCTGCTTCTAACTGTTGATTGTGAATTCAAATGGAACCCTTAAAGTTTACAATGATTTTGACCATACATGGACCATCAAAAACTTATTTACTAGACTATTGACACTGTGCGGGGTCTTATTTGAAACTTCCTGAAAACACAGAGATATCACCGCAATGTCAGGACCTACGAAACCGGTGGCGGTTTGACATTGTGGCGAACCCTGCAACTGGCCACACGTTTGACAGAGGCGTTGGAGCCCCATGGCGTTGACGTGCAGCAGCTTGGCGGAAGGCGACCAAGGTGTACAAAGCCTTGCCAAGCCATAGTAAGGATTTGTGATGTTGATTTATTTGGAATGCTGGAACTGTTTGGGTTCTTTTTTAGTGCTGAAAGATTGGTGCCGCATGGTGTTTGAAATTTGTATTTGTGTTTGTGTGGGGTATTTTTTATTCTGACGAGTTGCTTTTGTTTTTGTGAAGCCGTACTGTAATTTGCTCCAAGTTTCATTGTGTGACATGAATTTACCAGAGAGCTCCTTGTGTTGAATTTACCAGAACTTTAAGGCTTTTGGATGTTTAGAAGTTGCCCATGCATCCAACGGGAACTCCCCCAAACCAGCAAGCAGCCTCACACTATCTTGTGCCAGCAAGTGATTCAATAAGAAAATCCCACCAAAATGATCCAAAATGCATTCACAGTATGTGGTAAAACATTCTTGAGATTATACTCGTAATAGGGTTCACCAAGCTTTTTATTGATTATATAGACTTGCTGGGTTTATCAACCGTTCGTAGACTTTTGATTAAGTGAGGATGTAGCACATGTACTTGAACCATCTTGAACCCACAATCAACACTGTACACCGTACACCATTCCTGCGTATAAAACAAACAGTAACAGGCCTGTAGTCACTGACACTGCTTTTGCCTTGCAGCTGATCTCCAGCTACCTGAAGGCCGCTAAATGGGGTTGAATGCCGACTAGGATGCTCAAGGTGAGTAACGGAAATAACACAATATGTTATTTTGGGATGTTGAATTACGGTCCAACTACACATCGAACACATGATTTTGTACTATATACTGTGATGTTGCATGTTGATTGTTCATGCTGCGGCAATTCCAATGGTTTGTGTGTGCTTGTCCATTGATTCGTCGCTCGCCTCTTTCTATTCATTCCTTCATTCCTGCAGCCCATCCATGGCCATAGCCAATCATAGCCCCTATTCATACTTCCATGCATACATTCATGGGTGTCATGTCATTGTTTCACTCTTTTTTTTCCCTAGATCATTCAATGAACTTTATTGATTATTGCACTCTTGCACTCATCCATTTTACTCCCTCAGTTTAATCAACTCATTTGTTTGTTCGGCTGACAGTTCTGATGATCCGATGAATAGGTGCAAAGCAGCTTCGACGCACTGAACAGCATTACCAAGGGCACTGGTAATGTGCTGAGAAGTTTGACCTTGCAGGAGCTGTGGAACTTGAGCGGTATCAGTTTTGGAAGAAATCTGGAATTATTCTATATACACGTTTTTTGTTTATAGTGTATACTTTTGATTTGTAGAAGTTTTTTTTGTTGTGGATCAACATTTTTGTTGGTCAATGCTTTGGAAGACCTTTCTTTTTGAAGAAAAACCTCCGTGAGGATCTCCGTGAGGTGCGCGGGAATGTTAGTGTTTGGATCTTGAGCGGCCTTTGCAAAAAACAGGTGGAGGACTTTAGTTATTGCCACTTGGAAATCATATGAGCGAACGTTGATGTCTTGAAACTTCGGTTTTGTGGAGACTTTTGGGTGGATCTGAGTGATTTTTTTTATTTTCTATTAGTGGAGGGCAGAGAATTGAACTTGCAAAACAGGGATCACATGTTGCATCAAGGGCCTTCTGAGAATGGCGGTCAGACGGTCAGAGATAGAATCATACAGAACCTTGAGTAGCTACTGAATTTATGAAATTGTTAGCATTGTTTGATGTGGCACTGCCTTTTTCTACGTTTACCCGGAGTTGTCCATGGTGAGTGTTTGCCAAAAGATGCTTTGTCCAAGGCCAAAAAAAGTTGGGGACAAAGTTCACCTTCATTGAGCAAGCACAGCCAGCCTGGCAAAGCATGGACTGCACCGTTTCCTGGCATAGAAGGCACTTTTGAGGTAGACTCCAAGTCCAAGTGCTGTGAACAAAAATCGTTTTATTTTCCAAACCCATCCAAATTTACATTGTTTGAGCAAATGTGACGTATACATGATACATCATGATACTACATATGGCTTCATTGCATGCGACTCCAGTTTTTCTTTGAAACTAGATGTTTGTTTATATTTATAGTTAAGAAATGGCTTTTTTGTTTCTTCAAGTTTGATCCAAGAAATCAAGGCTGCGGAGGTCCAGCCTGGATGGACATTTCCCCCCGCCTTTGGTGACGAGAAGGGTTTCGGCGTGGAACCTTCGAATGTCCGGTCTAGCGAGGCGGCGGGGATGGCGGGCAATTCACCGGTGGATTTGAAGCACCTAAACCCTCACGATTCCGATTACAATATCAAAATATATCAAAATACTGGATTCCATCAGACTCCAGCATGAATATACTTCGAACATCCTGGAGCACGTGTTCACAGCAGAACAATTTGGATTTTGGCGATTGGCCATGCCCTTCTAGACATGCTGATGCCTCCAGGCTCCCTATACGGAGACGTTGAGCAACTACTTGCGCTTTCAACAGCTTGTTGCCCCTGAAGCGAAATACGCCACCCAGATGAACTGTTAAACATATTTCAAAGTCTACTTTGATTCTTGGGAAGTGGTTTAGATTGGGAGCATTGAGCATGCATATATCTTTCCTTGTGTTGATATTGTGACAAAGTTTTGCCGGACGACACTGGGCACCAAAGGGTACCACTGTTGACTTGCATCACTTTGCATATGAGCTTGGATATGATTGACTTGCTATTGATCGTGGGCCCCTTGAGGTGGATAGTTTGTTTTGCTGTGTCGTTGTTGTCCATTTGGTTGCTGGAGATGCCCCATCACTTTTGAAATTTTCAAAAATTTGAATAAGAAAAAAACACTGGTTTTCAGTAATGGTCAGGAACTGATTCCTGAAGTCAACTGCACCCACGCAATGTGGGTATGTCCCAAGGGCGGCCTGCAAATCCCATTAGGTTTCATACTTGTACTATGGACCATTTGACGGAGTTGAGGGGTCACCCTGTGAGGCAGACACATGTCAAACAACAGGCATCATTGCAATAGGTTAATTATGTCCCCGACTGAAGAGCACTGAACATTGCATGGTTTTTGGCCTGGTATTTAGATAGATCTCTTGTTTTTATCTTTCATTTCATCAGTACCAAAACATGGACAGACAAACTGCTCAGTACTGCCGTTTGGACATCTCATGACCTGCTGAGGTTTGCCCGGCCTTGGCGCGGAGCAATGCTTTCCTGCCGGTCCCAGCGGGTCAAAAGATGCTGGCGATCTCCGGGCGGCCCTTTAATGTGATTCCTGGGATGCTTGGCGGCAAGTCTCACATATACATGAAAGTACAGAAAGCTGATGCGGCCCCAAAACACGGGAGCCAGTGAGCCCTACTCCTCTTATCGATATTCTTTACAGTTGACCAGCAATGCACCTTCAATGCGCATTGTCTCCTAAAGAGCAATTTAGAGCACTTCAGGGTGATTGCGAGTGGTAGTAAAATACAGAATGCAGTGGCTGCCAAGCACCTAGCTCGACAAACTGGCTAAGAGCAGTTTGGAGCACTGTTCTTAAATGCTCTTGTAAAATCTTGTCAAGCCTATTTTGTGGTCAAGTTGCCTACTCTGCATCTTTGATGATTGTGCGTGCTTCCAAACTCTAAACACTGTCCTCCGATTCAAATCAGCACTATCAGCAGTATGATCATCACCGCATCAACATCATCCAAGGAAGGCATACGTGATCAAGAAAGCCCTGAATCCAGATCGCGCACAAAACGCTTTTGGCAAGCTCTTGGAATCTGCGAAGGCCAAGAAATAAGACCACACCCTGGAAATCTAATACGGATCTCCACTAAAAAGCGCGTGTGGGTGATGGCTTGGCAATTAGTCAGCTCCAATAAAGTCTAGCTGCCGACCATAGCAATTGCATGCAATTGCTGTTTGTCATTGTTTGTCCATGTTGACTTTCAGGGTGAATAGATGTTGATTCTTGTACTCTGGGCTCAGCAAGCTCAAAGCGAGGTCGTGATGTTGTAGGTGATCACGGCCAAAGTGTTGGTTCAAATTGAAATTACAAAATCCCCTATTACTGCAAGTCAAGTCGGGATTTCAGCCATCTTAATCATGGCTGCAGCTAGAGCTTCCTAGGTGTTTTGTTTGTGACAATCATTGCAATGGAGACTCCAATTTGGACGCTAAACTAACTTCATTTTGCGGGGGCACCGCAGAGTAATTTTGCGAATTGTTTGAGGCGTACTATGCAGAAAACCTTCTCCCAGAACTGTGTATCGATAGCTGCGATGACTTTGGCGCTGAGCGCCCGGAACTTGCAGCAGTGGTGAAGTATGGTACCTGGACAGACGTTTTAGGTGCTTGTTTTGACTCAAGCAAATGGGCACTGAGTTACATAAAAACAACTTTGCTTGATTTCCTTATGACGCTCAGGGATGCTAAAATGTTTAAGGTTTTGGTTATTAGCAGTCCAGATTCTATTGATATGGAGGGTCGGCCAATTCTAGTCGTGAGATCATGCGAATCATTTGAAGGCTCGAGCAACAAAGGTTTCTGGAGATTCGAGAAAAAACCTACCACCCTAAAATGCATCCAGCCCCAAATAAGCTTCACCATTGACAGGGGAGAACGTTTTAGGCAGGACAGGAAGATGTGCAACACTGAGGCCTGGGCAGTGCTCGGTTGCCACCCTAGACATCCCCAAACAAAAATGTGCACTCAAAGATTGGGGATGCGCGCAAGCCGAACAAGGTTCGTCCAAAACAGGTTCAGGGATGGTCTTGAAAGGAAAGCGTTTTAAACTTAGAACGGCCAGCATTTAGTCTACTGCATTATGCAACGTAGAATATTGCCGGAGATATTACTGGCGGCCGTGACCAGCAAAATGCCACGTTGAAATACGCTGAATACTTGGCAGTGGTATGGAGCGGTGACATGTACCAAACAGTGAAAAGTGATACGACGTTCCAAAAACCCACTGTACATTGTTTCACTTTCATTCCAGACAATTATGGCTGATCTTGATGTTCATCACTTCAAGATGATGTTCTATTTACAACTGTATACTTATATAGTGTTTTCTTGCTTCTGCCGCAAGTGAGTATGAACAGAAGACTTTGGCTGCACGGGTGGACTGTTCAGCTGGCCAAGGTATTATGATTTATACTATGTTCAACGTAGATATACAATTTATAATACTTACATATATACAAAATATTTGATACATTTCAAATCATTTCAATATATAAAAGTAAACAAAATAATGGACTTGATAGATGTATTTTGTGTTTTTCATTTATTATATGAATCTGATTCCTTAAGCAACTATGGCCCCTTTAGATGTCAAGTGTCTCCCAGTGGCCTGAGGCACATTCCTGGCTGACGTTATCGTGGTGTGCCTAGCGGCCCGTCCTCAACTTCCAACGCAGCTGAAACGTCGCAGGTTGGCACTGGCGCTGGTGCCGAAGCCTGGTGTCTTGAGCGCAAGGCCCCCTAAAGCCATTTTTTACATTGGAAAGGTCATTAGTAAGGCTGGGGCTGATAGTGTCTGTTGTACAGATTGCAAAAGACGGAGCTGATTGATGAGTTAGTTAAGCTACAGAGGATCACAGAATACATGCATCGTGTCCTCAAAAAAACAGACGATTATATAATGTTTTTCAACAAAGGCTTTGGGGCCTAGGACTGCCATTTCACTGTTCAATCATGTTTGACCCAATCTGTACATAGCCAGTCACTGTTTCAGCCAAATATCACAACACATAATTGCATCTCAACCACTTGGAACTACCTGGTTCAAAAGGATCAAACGTTGGGATGATCTATTTATTTGCAGTTTGCAGTTTCCACTCAATTTGGTTTCATCAGAATTCTTAAAATGCTGATCCGCTTTTACCAAAGGTAAGGAAATATAGGAAATGATACAGAAACCCATTATGATCCTTCTCAGCAACCTGCCTTGAATGATTTTCCATTGCCAGCAACCTGCCCTGAAATGGCGTGAATGGGAAGAGTTGAGGTGAAGATCCTGTGATGACCTTCCAGGTTTGAGCAGCTTGAAACGTCATTTGCCTTGCAGACTTTGGGATAAAATCACAAGTGCAATAATGGGGAAGGTTGAATGTGGTAGGAGAACTAAAGTTTGAGATGTAGCCACTTGGATACGTAAAGGAGGTCGAGACTGGAAAAGGAATATCCTCTTAGCATGACAATGCGAAAGTTGAACAGGGGTCGTCAGACATATGGACAAATACTCAGACACGGATTAATAGAAGATGAAGGTGCAGGACAGACGTCTTCAATGTTTCCTTCTACAACTGTAGCAGACTGCAAGTGCTGACCCTCGATCGCCGATGTGTGCAAAAGAGAGTCAGTGGAAGGGATGCAGCCAGGGATGAGTTAGAGAGGCATTGAGTTTATGCCCATAGTCAATCCATGTCACAAAATGTCACAAATCAAGATTCAGTTATTTTCAATGAATGGAGGATCGGGAATAACGGAAGATTGATTTCACGGGCGAGCTTTAGAATGTTCAATTGTTTTTTTGCGAATTTGGGAGTCTTGTCGTGTCCATGGTCGGGAGCGCGTAGCAGGTTAGACGACTGGCATGGGCCCCATGTTGATGGGAAGTGTGGAAGAGGAATCTCACTAATGTAGAATTTGAATGATAGTGATGAGGATGAGGATGGTGCTGGCGCCACTGCCCAAGCAGACACATTTAGGACGTTCTAGTAACTGTTTTAGCTGTACATGATCAAAATAATCTGCAATGCCGCCACTACATGGAGCAACTACTGTATGCACCAGTGGGATCAGCAAATATTAATATACCTCCCACACCAGACGAAACTTAGATAGATTCAGGGCAGAACTATGAAATATATAAATAATTGATTATAATTGCATGCTTTAAGTCTCTCACCGAAAGGGTATGCAGCGAGAGTGCAAAGGTGGAATCTGGACTCATCACCTATCCCGATCTCCTTTTTCAATGCAACTCCAGAGGTTTTTTCAAGAAGATCATTCTCCTGCTATTACTGCATTATTTAGTCTAAGCTGCTCCTTGCACATCCGGGGATAACATGGTGGGTTTGCAAGTCAGTGTTTCCAACATATGCCTCCAGTTGTGTGTTTTGCCTAGATTTATATTTTAAAAACTTCCGTAAGGGTCTACATGCACCTTTTTTTCGCGCCCCCTGGGAGTTGACATGATCAAGTTCCACCTTCACTTGTCGGTTCCATCGTCTTTCACCAAGGCGGAACGTTTGGATCACCTGCAAGAAGCCTTGGAGGTACCGGACACGTTGCACTCGGTTGGATCTGGTTGAACCTGTTACATCCCATGGTCCCGGGGTTTGGGGAAAGCAAGTTGGCCCACTGACTTTCGGGAACTTCAGGAGAAAGCCAACAGCTCGCAGTTGAAGGACAATCCGTTCCTGTGGGTAAAGAGAGATGCAAGTCAGAGTTCTAGAGATTGAGATGAAATGTATGAATCTCTGATGTTGGCTATACGCAAATGCCAGGCACCCACAATAATCACAATGTAGGTGTAGGGAAATGACACGTTGATTCACCTCGTGCATCGTTGGCGAACTTTGGGTAGCCCAAATCTGTTTTTATTAGAGCTGCGAATCTTACTTACCTTCATACATTTGCTTGCCATTGTCGATATGTGACATTTGTTTACGTTCAGGCTCCTATGATCCTCGTACTATTTCTGTTCATTCCATGGCTCTTTGTCTACTGAGCGCAACCAATGCAGAAGTTTTCACAGTCAGACAAGTAGGGTTGGATACTGTACATTAACTTCCCCATTAATCATACAGTCAAGTACCGCATCGGCGTTGCTTTAGTGAACGCCGGGATGAACGTGTGATGCAAATGTAAGTTTTATCCGATCTCAACATTTCATCACAATTCATGTCATCGGTTGGCACTGGGTGAACATGAGGAAATCGTCCGGGAGGTTCGCGGGTGGCGATGGAGCGGGTTTGGTATCCTTGGTGCAGTGTTTTGGGAACAAATCCTCATGGGAAGATGATCTCGATTTCTCCACTCATATGTCCACTAGACGACCTGCATTTCAGATGGATTGAAACTGCGAAACCATAGAGGAATGAAAACTTTCTTTGCACCCCTTGTACCCAGGATTCATCTAAATTGTAGAGTACTTGCTGCTGGCATCAAGCATCACATAGCTTATTTTTCGCACATTGTGTTGACACACAATGATTGGTTGGTGTATTGGCAAGCCACCAGCCGGGGTGTGTCAGGACACTGCTAGATGCATAGGCAAACAAAATTCCCAGGTTTTCTCCATTAGCCGAAGCCATGTTTTGTTGCGATCATTGTCGATCATTCCCGGGGTTGGAATCGGAACGGTGAGGCTTGGAACAAAGAAGAAGGTCACCTTGGACGACTGCAGAAACTCTGTGAGTCGAAGGCTCCTTGGGGTGCAGAGGCCTCAAACACATATCTATGGAGTATCTATATTATATGCTGCCCATTTGCTTAGCACGTATGTGCCACTGTAATGCATGTGTTGTATGTAGGTAACGTATGTATGTAGTGTGGCATGTAGAAATCTGAAGCTACATGCATAGAATGTACAGTAATCTCAAGATTGGCGAGTAACCTGTGGTTTTGTTTGAATGAAGGGAGGCTAAATATCAAATTGCAGGATGTGAGAATCAACACAAGTATATAATACCATAGTATCATAGTAATACCGTAATTGCGCATCTCTAGTTCGGCCGGCTCCCTTGAATCGCCCCAGGTGTCCATTGGGGACTTTGCATCTTTGGCTGCGGTGGCAGAGGGCAAGGCCAGCTGAACTTGGTGATTTCCGACACTGCTTATGTCTACCTATACTTGGGAACATGATCCAATTGTAACTACAGTATATATATATATATATATTTCTCAAGTGGGCTGAAACCTCACAGTTTGAAGACGCTTGTATATTTTTGTTGTGTTTTCACAGCAGGGAATTTGAACACTGTTTTTGACAAAGTTCATACCCATATATTTGAAGACCGGTCTCTATTCGACACTTGACATCAAGTTATTTCCCCAAGAGGCATCACTAGCGGATGTGGATGCCACCGTTCAGAGGCAAGTGCAAAGGCCAGAGTTTGATTTGTTTGGCTTGATGCAGTTTCGTGGGTTCATTTGACATGGTGTTGATCAATTCTTGCGCATACTTAGTGAATACTTTGAAATGCAATCATGTTTGGGTAGTATGTGGAGATCGGCGCCTGTAACATGTGCCAGCTGGTGGGCAACTAAGTAGTGTAGCTTGACGCCTGACTTGACTTTTATGGCAGATCTGCAACCTACATTAACCTACTAGATACTTGCGGGGTACTTGGGGCGTGGAACGTGTTAGGAAAAAGTCCAATAATTACTACACGTGAAGCATCATGCAAAAAAGAAAGAACGTCTGTCATACGGGCCATACTATACAGACCTATTGATGGTCTGACATGCCGCTTTTCAAGTCCAACTCCGCAGCTGGGGTTGACGCACATGTCTTTGGGGAACAACAGGGAAACCTCATCGTCTCCACTTCTTCGGCCAGACGCTTGCAGTGCCTGATTACAGATCAACGTTTGGTGAGTCATGCCGAGGTGAATAGGGGATTTTGGGGTGGTGTTTGGTGAAGGTCTATCATGTCTCCATTTTAGGTTTTTAGGTCACCCTTTGGAATTGATAGTTCCTAAGATGTTCCTAAGATTTTCTAAGTCTTACTTCGGCGTCCTGAATCCAGAAAAGTTATCAACGCGCTCCAGACGGATTCGGTAATGCCATGTATTGGCTACGGTAGCGAATGGAAGTGGAACCTCCATGCGATTGCTTGAGTTTGAGGAGGTGGTTTAATGTAAGGTTGCAACATCAGCACTTCAATTTCTACTGTAGGCCTACAACATGTATATACTGTATATGAATGTGTTTTTGCCAGCACAATGCCAAATATTTCCCTGGTTCCATGCCATATTCTTCGCGATATCAAGAAACAGCTTGCAGTACATGGTTGCATTGTACATTTCTGATATGATGTTTATGCACCCAGGTTGCATGTTCTGACATTTTGGGAGAAGACGTGAAGTTTTTCGTTGTGCGTTGCCGACAAGCCAGGTAGCTGGTATCACAGAGGCGTCGTTGAATCGCGGCTGGTTTGTGTATAGAACTGTTTCTATCAAAGGTGTTTGATTCTGACCATGATGGTGGTGTCAAATCCAGTGGATCTTACAAAGAAACGAATCACGGAATGGTGGTTGTACAGGCAAATGTTTGGGTCAACTCAATTCGGAAGGACTCTTTGAAGGTCATTTTGTTGATAAAATCGTTCCTGGAACATAGTGGAACCTGAAGCATCGGTTTGTACACGGGTATTTCAGCTGGTTATATGATTTAATTGCAAATTCCAGAGTCCCCTCAGCAGCGCTTCAGGCTGCATTGAAAGATGTGAAAGAACGGCTCAAAGAGTAGAAACCTCAGCAATGTGTGCGGACAAGAACTATTGGAGGTGCCTTCCTAAGCCCAAAGTTGTTTCATTCTCGCCTATCAATCAAACATGACTACCTGACTACATCCAATTTAAATACATTTTCGCTCATCATGTTTTTGGGAAAAAGAAACCTGACCACTTTGGAAAGGGAGATTTCTCTATTTTGGTTTTCTACAATTGCAGACACTTTGTCCACTTCCATATTCATATTTGTTCCTAGACTACATGACCCTAAAATGCCAACCATCAAATCAGTAGTAGAGGACGGTGATGCCTTTTGGCAGGATAGCCACAGAAAAATGTTGAATGAGGTATTGCTTGGTTTTGGATTTCATATGTGTGCAATTGTGTGCATACCTTTATGCAAGGCCCCAATGTTCCTGACCAGAGCAGAGAATCTTTCCTGATCGCGCTCGGCTCGAGTGGGAACGAGTTCCCCTTCGCGGCGCTGGAAATTGTCGGCGCGAATCGCTTCCATCGAAGACCGCATGGCAGGTGGGACAATGGACGATGCATGCAATTAAACTTCATGACATGCTCAGTTCAATCTAGCTTCTAGGCTTTTGGCTTTTACAGGGTGCGTTATGTACGTTGATATATCTGATGCTTTGTTCATGGATTTAGGAACATATGAGGATATTTGAAGACTAGCCTATGCCTCCAGAGGTCTGTCAACCTCGCGGTCAAGCCCATCACTGCGAGAAGATGGCCCGACCTATTTGATTCCGTCACTGGGTGGCCGTAGGGGTGCGCCACATTTCAAGGTCTATTTGAGTAATCAAGTAGAGCATTTGTAGGTGGAACCAGAAAACACAAGGATAGAAATTGTATGAACAGGTATGTTGCGGCAACAGTCTTTACCGGAAAGGCTATAGTCAAGTCAACGCTTTGGTTGCCGTTCTGTGTTAGTTTGGGAGAGGGTAGCGTGATTGGGCCATCCAAATCTTGGTAGACATGCGCCTGCTGCAAATAAGATATGGTATATGGAACATGATTAAGCAGCATGGCGCCCCGTACAGAAAAAGACAGAATGTTTCTATGGCCTTCGAGGCCTTTTTGGTGGATGATTTTGATTCATGTTGCTACATACATGAGTTTGCTCAGCATTTTTTTGCGTGTTTGGACGCTTGCCTAATGGATGCTACTATGGATGCTGCAGTCTGGGGCCTTCCGATTGTTTCCACATCTTAGGTCGTGCTATGCTTCCCACAAGGCGCAAGTCACGGAATAGGTGTCGCTTCGTGATTTGGGCACTTTGAAGCTAGATACGCAAATAAAAGCAGTTTATGCAACTCAGCAGAACTATGTAATCTACATGGGTCTGGAACACATCACATTTTAGTCAAATTGATTTGATGGGCTGAACAGTTGGAGAGGCAAACGTGCATGAATCCAGTCTGCACGAACTTTGCATTATGTGAGAAGCAAGGACCACAGCAACATATAGTGAGTCAAAATCCGTGTGATAAAATCTGAACTGACTTGATTTTGATGTCTCAATTCATTTGTTGATAGGTTCTGACTACCACATTTTTCAATTCCATATAATGTGATCAAAGATGCTTATCGATCATGATGATATGTATAGATTTGCATGCACTCAATGTATGTAATCTCATCTAGCGTTGTTCTGAAAAGGGCGGATCCAACCCAGCTATAGGCACTCTCCAAAACATATCTCCGAGCACCTGGGCTCTTCAGTGGCCAAGGGATGCGACTACTTGGAGAGATGGTGCCTTGGTGTGGAACTGGGATCTTGGTAAATTGCAGTGTCCTTTTAAAGTAATTAGCGTTTTAGCATCTCGAAATATATCCACAAATAATTCCTGCAGATATATTATCTAGCACTTGCATGTACTGTATATGTAATATTCTTTATTTTTGATTTTGTATACTGTATACTGTATACATTTTTCGTATCTTTATACGTATATTTATAATTGATTACCTTTTCAGTACCATCTCGTCATTGTTATGACTATCATTGTTGAATTATCGGTAGACCTGAAATATCATGAAATGTATGAATTTATTTGCAATTCGATTTCTGCCCATACAAGAAAGCAAGATTTGAGGGATTCAACAGGATGTTTTGACTTGTTTCGGGTGTTTCACTGCGTGTGAAACATGTACTTACCAAAGATATCAGCAGATAATGTTATCCCTATCAATATTGTGTGTCTACAGTTGTCAATGTATACACATATGCATATGCACGTGCGGTTTCTGCATGATGTTGAAAGATGTTGAAAGACAAGAGAGTATACATGTATACTAAGTATACGAAACAATTCCCATACAAACAATGTTTCACACTCTTCAAAAATGAAACATTGTGAGTTGGCCAACTATATTTGAACAAATAGTATTGACAAATCATTGGTTTCATTCCAGGCTGTCATCCCAAGCTTCATATAATTCAAGGGGCCAAGTGCAACAGTAAGACAGCCAGCTCCTGCCGCCAGGAGAAGTACAGACCAGTTGCCTAGATGCAAAAAAGTTTGCCAAACTTGCCCAGGGCAGTGTCATATCCGCAATTTTGTTGGATCTTGTTGAACATCCTGCTTGTGTTTGACAGAAAACCTGAGGGGCACGGAATTTTTGTGGGGATTCGTATGCTTCGTGACGGCTCAATCAGATGCCGAGGCTGAAATGCGTAACCAGTCACTTGAGTCCAAGGTGTGGTACGGCCACATGCCAACAGAGTTGTTGTTGTTGTTGTTGTTGTTGTTGTTGTTGTTGTTGTTGTTGTTGACACTGTTGGCCTTGTAACATTCCAACCAAACGCAAAATAGACACAAGGGACCACAAGAGACTTGATTTTGATTTCCGCCAAATATATACATTTTAGATACGAACTGACAAAAAGCATCTGGAGGTTTCTGGAGCAGAGATTGGAAGATTCCTTTTAAGACGTGGATTTGTGGGTCATGGTGCGGAACGGCCCTCATAGTTCAGGTTCACAGCCTTCAAATTCTTCACACCAGTGACCAGTTTGAGGTTCTTCCAGACAATTTTGTTGGTTTAGATAGCAATCCGTTTACATAAGCTCGATTTGATTTGCATATTTTGCATGTTCGTAATCGCCATCATAACCAGCAGCAGAGGAACAAGAATCACTATGTTCCTGATCAGTTTGCATTGGTTGACCTATTTTACGTTACCAATCATAAGCCATGGAATCGAGAACATATCCCATCATATCCCATCCACATCACAAATTAGATATATAATTTACGAATGAATCAGTAGAATCACTATATGACTATATGCATGTATGACATTTACTGTCTTCAATGTGACATAATGGTCTTTGGTGTTCGGGTATGTCTATTGGTCAGTCATTTTTATCTAGGCTATCCAGATGAAAGATGTTGATATTCAGAATGTTGGTAAACGCGTGTTATGATCGTACTACG
The DNA here is from genome assembly GCA_000507305.1 of Breviolum minutum Mf 1.05b.01. NCBI lineage: Eukaryota > Dinophyceae > Suessiales > Symbiodiniaceae > Breviolum > Breviolum minutum. Next base: position 87,587 of record DF239912.1, on the reverse strand, counting down.
TAATTCGTGTAATATTTGCATACTTGCATATCATATCACACATCTTTGTATAGACGACCTGCAGTTGACATCCGAAGATATCACTAACATCAAATCTGACGGAGACATCGAGAGACCCCAGAACCATTGTCCAGGCATACTTGCGCCGTCAGTTGCTTCTTCCAGAGGCATGGTTCATTTTAAGATTTGATGACTGGACTACAGATTGTGTTGTTTCTTTTGTGAGCTACCCATCATCGGATGCATGTAGATCGGTTCTGATTATAGAAAACCTGGTGTTCGAAGCAAAGTTAGCAGTTGTCCTAGCCATCAACATGCTTTCCGAGCCTTAGGAGTGCGGAAATTGATTTCTAAATTCTTTGGGGATCAATACATTTGGAGCTTGCCAAACGGTTTCGTGGAAGTGAAACCTTGACCGACTTGAAGCAGAGATGAATTTGAAAGATCATTCTGCAATTGCAGTTGTTTCAACCCAATCATTGAAGGGAGGTTTAAGAATTCTGCATGGGCTAACACTCCCTTGTTCCCCCCAAAAGTTCACGGCTTTCTCCAAATACTTGAACGTAGCGAAGACATGTGCCATTCTTCTTCCAGACAGGTGGAGGGCATCCGGCCTCTTGACCTATTGGAGTTCTTTCCTGTAGGGTTTCGGCTGACTCCACCTGAAACCAGATCTTGGTGTGGTTAACGGAATTGCAAAGAGTATAGATAGATTATATTGGGGGTGTTTGTGATATTGAGTGGTTTGTATATTATATAATTATATATATATATATTGCAAAATGCTGTTTCAAGTCTCTGGAAACTAGAAAGCCACACGTACATATATTTGTTGATAACACTTTTTTTCCACAGACTCGGGTTATCTACATTTCATTGCTAGCACTGAACCAGTGGAAGCCCAAAGCCTTGGACACATTTCTTCCAAGCACCAATGCTCCTTCATTTTGTTTAGCTTAAAATCATTCGTGTATGAAGGTGTTTTTGTGAAACATGATAACTTTTTGACAGCGCCCAGACTTTGAACCAAACTCAAAACTTGCCCTGAAATCTGCAGATTCAGATTTTGATGTTGCAAGCTTCTGCCATTTTCACTTGGAAATGAGGAAAAGTATGGCTACAGACATTTGGACAGAGCATAATCGGCCTAAATGGGCTGGATCCACCCTGGAGGCTGGACAGGGGTTGAGTGATGTGAACGATGCGTCCACCGCGTTGTTGGTGTGGTGGACGCCTTACAGATTATGAAACTGAAGGAATAAACATATCATAGGAATATAGAATAATAGTGAATAATACATACAAATGTATAGGACAACATAGGAATAAGATGGAATAGCATTTGTTGGCAGTGGAAACGGGTGCAAAGTCAGCTACTTTTAGCAGAGGTACTTTCAAATCCTAAAATGAGATAACGCTTCAGATGCTTGTTTCTTGGCTAATTGCAAAACGCCAACCTCCCATAGCAGGTGATTCACAGAGATATCCGTTGAGGTCCCCAGAAGTTTCACCAACGCGTGGGGTTGAATGGTGGACCTCTTGAAGAGAGGTCGACCCTGTCGGCTTCACCCATGCACCTATGGACACCGAACCTCATCGCTGGGCAAAAAGCGGATTCGTAAAGGAAATTGCAACCATGTAGGAACCATGGAGAAAAGACAAAGTGCTTGAAACAGTTCTCCAGGAAGTAATTAATCATAACTTAGTGGAAGGTCTGTTGGATTTGTTATTCGCTTCCTTAAAAATGTGATTTCAACGGATCTTGGAGCACTCATGGCGTCTCAAGCTCTCCACTGTTCATTTTTTCTTCGTTGAAGTGATATGAAGAGTTTTCAGGTGGTGCGAAGTGATTTGCCGATCCATCCATGCTGAGTTTGACTTAGAATGTAGCAAGAACTATGTTACACCGTGGTGGAAGTAGATGGCACATCTCTTAAAAGGTGGTCTAGTACTGGTAAGTTTAGGAAGGAGCCGTGATAAACCAAGCACCCTTCATTCTATAAATGGGTGGTCAACAAGACATGGATCATCCTGCATGTGTTTGTCAAATATGCGGTTGTCACTAAGCGTCTTTTAGGTGCTGGTACAATGATATATATTTTCCATATTGTCCACATATATTTAATGGATATTCTATTTTCATTTTTTTTACAGACATGTGTACATAAACATATACATGTAATGTATCGTTGTAATGACTTATGGCATATACTCCCAGTATTACTATGTGTTTTTATCCCTGTGCGGTTTAATCCCTTTCCACTTGGCTTTGTTGCTTCAGCCCTCAAGCTCTCCTTTCGCACCTTGCAATCGTTCCCGTCTTGCTGACAAAAACAGCAGCCATGCGTGAGCTCGTGCACGTGCAGGGAGGCCATATCTTCACGGTTTGCAGCGTAGTGGTTGGTCACCATGAATCATTTGACCTGGACCTTCTCTTTGCATACACGATTTGGACCAGTATTCACATGTATTCACAACACTTACTACTATATACTGTATATTGAGTCCAGTTAACAAAAATAGAGGATTTCCACTGACCACGTTTGTTCTGTTTCACCTCTCAATGGAAAGGTCAGTGCGGCAACCAGATCGGAGCCAAGTTCTGGGAGGTCATTGCGGATGAGCATGGCATTGACCCCACTGGTACTTGGTTTGAATGATTGATTTCGACTGTGTTATTCTACTACCTCTTTTCGGTTGCCTTTTCTTGAGGGGGGCTGCTGGATTGGAGTGAATCAAAATTAATGAGGTTCTATGTGGACACAAATTACGATTCTGATATATATATATATAATATATACAATTATATACATATATTATGGGAGTCGATGGAAAGGTCCTTGCTTTGAATGTAGTATTCGATGAACTGTTGTATGCCAAAATGACCTTTGGCGAAAGTTGAAAATCGAATTTGCAAATGAAGCAAAAGTGTGTAAAGTTTTTTTTGGCGAAAGTTTCGCGAAAGTAGTAAGATATGACTAGAACATAGATGGATTTTTGAAGATGAAGTTTATATAGGGCATTTTCGCGAAAGTTTTGATAAAATTTGGCGAAAGACGGCCTTCTCTTGAGAGCTAGGTGGCCTAAACTGTTGACTTGTTATGTCTTGTTTGCAGGGAGACAGGAGGCAGGTGAGCCCTCAGTTTCGGTGCGGAAATGTCAGAACTGGCCGAAGAAGGTGAGCAAGGACCACGGTGAAAAGCGAAACGCCACATGTGAATGTGCAGTCGCCGCAGAATGAGTTTTGATGGTCAATCAGACGCTCTGATGTCTCTTGTCAAGCTTCTGTCTCTCACCAAGAAATCCCACATACAATCCAGCATAGGGCCCCGCGAAAGTTTTTTTGTGGACATGGCGAAAGCTTGGCTAAAGTAAAAATATTTTTTTTGGCTAAGCACTTCCGTTCCTGGAAGAAAGAAGTTTGATCAACCACCATTTATGATCATTTACGTATTATACTAGAGCTGCCATGTGTGACTCGTATGACACTCGAAAAGTATTATTAAAAAAATGTAATATCTCAAATAATCAAGTCCTGATCATAATTCCAGGGCAGGTGTTGGGTCCGGCACTTGAGGTACTTATCATGGTGATTCTGACTTGCAATTGGAACGCATCAATGTCTATTTCAATGAAGCCACCGGTGGCCGCTACGTGCCACGTGCAGTGCTAATGGACCTCGAACCAGGTTGTGGTGTCATGTGTTTTTGCGGGTGTTTCCGGGTGGTTAGCAACAAATCACTTCCAAATAGAAAGGCATGATGCATTTGTTTGTGCCAACATTTTGTGAAAGGAATAGGCACACGTAGCAAATATGTACATATGAAATTTGTTTCATATTTGCATTTATGATTTTACCTCTGAATATGAATCGCTGTTGTTTGACCTGTTTGGTTTGATGTTTCCATAACAGATGGATCAAAAACACAACGCCCACACCATGCAGGCACCATGGACAGTGTTCGTGCTGGACCTTTCGGCCAACTCTTCCGCCCAGACAACTTTGTGTTTGGCCAAACAGGAGCAGGTAACAATTGGGCTAAGGCAGGCACCCTACACATTTCGTGAAAAAACATGTTTTCCATGAGTATGAAACAACGGAATGAATATATGAAAACGTGACGAAGATATTAAACAAAATGAGGTTTGTGCTGTGGATATGTTAGTTTTTCGTCAATGTTGCACTGGAGTGGTGGGTGGGTTGCTGCGATTCCCACAAGTTGTGCCTACAATATAGTTTAGTTTTGATTTCTTATAAATGGTTTCGTCACAGACCGCGGAAGAAAGTAAATGGCGCAGCTGCCATGTACTACCTTGTAGGACTTGCACACTCACTTGATATTTGGGTTCCAGATCGTTTTGATTGTTCATGACAGATTTTTGATGCATTTCATCATTTTTTAAAGTCAATTCTGTTCAATTTTCCTGGAAATTGCGCGTTTTGCCCAGGGTCACTACACAGAAGGCGCCGAACTCATCGACTCAGTGTTAGATGTGGTGAGAAAGGAAGCCGAAGGCGAGTGGGTGCAAGTGACCCTTTACCAAAAACGGTGGCACACATGCATGTTTGCCTTCATGATTTGATATTCACAGGCAGCACATGTTGGATGAGGTTGGTAGTACTGTATATGTAACTTATATTGGTATTCAAGGTGCAAACATGAACATAGTTACTGACATAGTCCTTGTCCGCGATGTATTGTGTAATAAAGATATATTTACATGTTTACCATTATTGAACTATTATCTAACAAGAAATGGGTGGCGACTTGAAGCAACGCCATGTATTGCGATGCTTAATCTTCAATAGGAACATGTACTCGTATTAACGATAGTCCACTATATATGTAAATTTATTGGTATATGAATCGATTTTCATGATATTGTATGTTCAACATTTTGATCCTAAGACATCCCCCTCTTAAAAGAAAACGCAATTTCTAATCAGTGTAGCCTGGCCGGACCTTCATTTGATATGAATCCATCCATTTCCATGCATTTCCTTCGTCCAGGTTGCGATTGCTTGCAAGGCTTTCAATTATGCCACTCCTTGGGTGGAGGCACTGGTGCAGGCATGGGAACTTTGCTGATCTCAAAGGTCAGGGAAGAATACCCAGATCGTCTCTTGCTGAAGCGAGATCTAAAGGATGGATTGGAAGCAGTGAATGTGGAGATGAAAGGGTCTGGAAGAGCACAAGCGACATGAAAGAAGGTAAGAAACCATCTAACACTCAAGAATGATACATCATGATAAGTCGTAAGTTTCCGAGGGGCTCTAATATTCCTGGTTTGATCTTGAATTGAAATATGTTTGTTGAACTTAGGGAATTTTAGTGTTTTTGTTTTGCATTCTACGGCTACAAATATACGTATAAAAAGCATTTCCCTGCCAGCACAAGCACAAGCTTGTTTGGCCGCCGAGGTATTATGGAGACTTTCTCAGTGATTCCTTCACCAAAAGTGTCCGACACTGTGGTGGAGCCATACAATGTTGCCTAGCTGAACGAAATCCAACAAAATCCTTGGTAGATGACAGAAAACCAAAGCCATAAAACTTGCAAAAGGATGAAAAGGATAAAAGGAATGTAATGAAAATAATTTGTTCCAACATAAAAACCATATGTGTTTACTATTTCATCACCCAAAGAAATCATGAAAAGTGATCCCATGTCCTTGAATCGTGCCTTCAGTGGGTTGAATCACTATAAGGACTGTGTGAGAGTAATGTCATTGCAAGCGCAGATGTGAGAATAGATCCGATACACACCGTGAAGTGTAACAACGGAATGATTGTGCCCAATCCACCTCACAAAGAACTATATGAAATGAATTCACGACAGCTGGGCTATATATTGTGATATGTTGTTTTGTTTTGCTGAAGTCACGACTGTAAGCTTTTGACATAGCAATATGAGTTGTTCAAACCCAAGACAAAACTATACCGTACCTTTGAAAGGCATTTGTAGAGCACTTGCTTTCCATAAGTTACCAGTACCAGCAAAGCTCAACTTGTTGAACATCTGACTTGACTCCGACCTTCCAAACATCCACACATATTATGCACCGCATATTGTTTGTTTGATCCTTGGACCCTTAGTTTTCTCTTCAAGTTGCATCTCTCCAGGCTGTCTTGAGCTTCCATCAATTGGTGGAGAATTCAGATGAGTCCTTCTTGTTGGACAATGAAGCTCTGTACGATATTTGTTTCCGTACCTTGAAATTGACTACACCAACCTATGGTGATTTGAATCATTTGGTCTCTGCAGCGATGAGCGGTGTCACTTGCTGTCTCCGTTTCCCGGGACAGTTGAATTGTGACCTGCGTAAGATTGCTGTAAACTTGGTGCCCTTCCCACGCTTGCACTTCTTCATGACGGGCTTTGCACCCTTGACTTCACGTGGTTCCCAGCAGTATCGTGCACTCACTGTGCCGGAATTGACTCAGCAGACACTGGGACCTATCATTAACAATTATACAATAGGCTATACAATGATTTTGCCGTATTTTTCGTGATCCTACAGCAATTTCCCCATCTTTCAGGTGTGACACAACTAAATGCCTGCTGAGTGGTTGGCAAGTGTTTTCAAAATTTTGGGAAGCAAAATAACAAATCAATATCAATCATCAAGTACAATCATTGACTTAATCTACCTGCAACATCCTACTACATTCGAGTTAGAATTACTTGCAGGTGTGTAATAGCTTTAATCATTAAATCCTTTAGAATCAGCATATGGGTCCCATGACTTTGTTTCGATACCTTCCATCAAAAATTTGAATGGGACCTTACCAACGGACCCCCTAAGTAAGTTGTTGGAGCTATTAGATGCTCAGCTTTCGGAGTCCGTTCAGTGGGTCCTGTTGGAGATTTCTTTGATATCCTTGCAGTGAGGATGTTCGACGCAAAGAACATGATGTGCGCAGCTGATCCTCGCCATGGCCGTTACTTGACCGCGGCAGCTCTCTTCCGAGGCCGCATGTCCACCAAGGAGGCACCCTGGCATTGCGCACATGAAGTATTCCTGCGGTGTTCTTATTTTGTTTGTTGTTGGTTGCTGATGTTTGTTGACGTGTGTATATGTTGTTGTTCTTGCTCTTGTTGTTGGTTTCGTTCTTGTTATTATTGTTATTCATCATGTTTTTTCTTATTGTTATCATTGTTTTTGCTTTTTGTTATTTTTGTTATGTTTGTTATTCTTAGTGTTCTTTGTGTTGTTCTTGTTGTTGTTGTTGTTGTTGTTCTAGCTCTTGATGTTGGTTTCGTTCTTGTTATTATTATTGTTATTCATCATGTTGTTCTTATTGTTATCATTGTTTTTGTTATTATTGTTCTTGCTTTTGTTATTTTTGTTATGTTTGTTATTCTTAGTGTTCTTTGTGTTGTTCTTGTTGTTGTTGTTGTTGCTGTTCTTGCAGTTGTTGCTGTTCTTGCAGTTGTTGTTGTTGTTGTTGCTGTTGTTGTTGTTGTTGCTGTTGTTGTTGTTGTTGCTGTTGTTGTTGTTGTTGTTGCTGTTGTTGTTGTTGTTGTTGTTGTTGTTGTTGTTGTTGTTGTTGTTGTTGTTTCTGTTGTTGTTGTNGTGTGTGTGTGTGTGTGTGTGTGTGTGTGTGTGTGTGTGTGTGTGTGTGTGTGTGTGTGTGTTGTTGTTGTTGTTGTTGTTGTTGTTGTTGTTGTTGTTGTTGTTGTTGTTGGTCTTGCTGCTGTTGCTGGTTGCTGCTGTTGCTGCTGTTGTTGTTGATGATGTGGGAAACAGATTGCATTTGGATATTGGCTAAGTATATGGAAGAACAGGACAGAACGAATGGTGACTAATGATGACTATACAGATGGTAAATTCTGGCGGTGGAACGACATGTTCAATAACCAGAAAGGAGACAAACCCGTGCTTTGCCTGAAACACCGTTGGTTGTGATCTCTGATGTGTCAGAGACGGTGATGAAGAAAGTTATGTGGAATTTGTGCTTGAGAGTCCCCTAAAATCCTAAAGTCCGAGGGTCGACTTTGTAGGGTCCTAAAGGATCCTATAGGGATTTACCTAAACTAGGACCCTAAAAGGCACGAAGTCTACATTCATAGGCCATGTACTTTTCAGTACTTTTAAGGGTCCAAGACCTCAAAAGGAATGTGTTGTATATACTATGGAAGCTATTTATTTATATATATATATATACTTTTAGGGCCCCGGACCCCAAAAGGAAATGTTGCAAATATGAGAATATGAGAAGCTGTGTAGTGTTTAGGGAGAAAACCGTGAGCAAACCGTGAGCAATCACGGTCTCGGCGTTGTTATGGTTCCTCGGCACGTGGAACTTCGACATTTCTGTGAACCCTCGGCGATGGTATACTTTTTAGGGCCACTTCGGCGATGGACGCACTCTGTAGGGACTTGGGGCTATCAGGCGGGTTTTATTTTACCCGCCTGAGAACTTCGTAGTCTTACTTACTTCCTCATTTGTCGCGTTTTTTGTTTCCTTGGTTTCATTTTTTGCACGGATATTCATATTTATGTTTTTTTGTATAGATATATCTGTATTTTCATATAATATATTTGCACAAATATTGGCTGTTTTTCCCGTGGGTGCTGGTGCAGTGGTTCAGTGGTGTGTTGGTGCTGCTGTAGTGGTGTCTTGGTGGTCCTGGTGCCGGTGCCAACCTCGTACATTCTTTTCTTTGCCATGTCTGATGGTTTCTACGTGAATCTCGCCACGACGGTCTTCTATTTTCCTGGCTGCCAACCTCGTCATGGTGACGGCCCTTTGCGAAGCAGAGAAAAGTGGCCGTTGCACCAAGCCCCCGTTGCACTTCAAACCTCTTACCATGGTGAATGCAAACGCATCTGGCCCCTGCAGCAAACAGTGATCACCATCCACATCAGCGAGACGGTGATCCGGCAGCAGGGCATCCGCAGACTTGCTGGTATCTACAATTCCTCCAACACAGAGGTCGCACCAACTTCTTGCTCCACAGGTTTCTCAACCGGAAGTTCCTCAATGACTTGGTGATTTGGATGGCGGAAGCCCTGCTGAAGAGCAGGCCCGTGCTTCCCCATGATCACTTCAAGCATTTCAGGGGCAACATTCCTTTGACAGCTGGATTGTTGGCTAAAATGCACCTCGATTATTGGAAGATTGGAGTTGGTATCCTCTTGCCTTTTTTGGTCTGTTGCTTTGGCATGCTTTGGTATTGGCGACAATTGGAACAGCCTTCTGTGCCACGAGCAACCAACTGCAGTGAAACATTCACATGGTCGGAACTTGCCATTGACTTCCAGGCATCTACTCATGCAGAACTCGGTCGGCCAGGTGACCCACGTACGGAGCTCACAGCACGTAAGCGGGCTATTTAATTTTCTTTGCAAGTTGCACGCAATATGGCGAGCGGCTTGACAGCATTGGGGCTACCTCCTGCTACTGGTTTTCCTGTGGTGTCCAATATTATTGCTTCCTGAAGCGGCTTCATGCGGTCCTCCTCCAGGTGGCACGCTCAACCTGACGGGCGCTATAAGGTTGGGCTGGTGGAATTCAGGTTGGAGGCAAGCAGCGTGTATCACGGTGCATGGATCCTCCCGAGCCACCGCGTGCAGTGGCTGTGGCTGAGAGAACGCTGCTGCAGAGAAGTGTTGGGGGAGAGTGTTGTAGAGATTGGCTGCGAAGGGCACGGTAGAAACATGACCTAAAGAAAGTCGCAGAGAAGCGTGGTATTTTAGATTGGTAGCAAAATTAAAGTGTTGTGGAGAATTGCTGGGAAGCCTGTTGTAGCGAGGTTGTTTTTGAAGCGCTGTGTGGAGAGGTCTTGGAAGAGGTTGGAAAGATTGTTGTAGATAGGCGTAGGGGAAGAGGGTTGCACGGAAGTGTTAGGAGGGTTTTTGTGGAGAAGGGCAGAGTAGCGCAGGAGAAGTTGGAGAGAAGTGGAGGAGCGTTGTAGGAAAGTGTTGGGGAGAGCATCGGGCGGAGCTTTGTACCCAGTGTTGCCAAGGGTGTGGTAGGGAGGTGGGGTGTGGAAATGTTGGGAAGATTGGTGTGGAGAAGGGCTGCGTCGAGTGCTGGGGCCTTTGCGGGGCCAAACACGGACCGCGTCACAGTTTTTCAAATTGCGGCGTCACTGTCTTAGCCAAACATGCTGTTTGAAGTTCGGATCATTTCTGGCACCAAGAAGCTCAATGACCAGAAAGGTCAAGTTGTTGGATTGCTGCAAGACAAGATGAGAGTAAAGCTCTTTGAGTCTGGTGAATTGAAGCGCGTGGGTCCACAGAGTGTTCACCTGGTTGGAGCCTGAAAAAAGAGACAGACCCCGGGAAGAAAACCAAAAAGGATGGTCGAAAAGAAGGCCTCGAAAGCAGAAAGTCGAAGAAAAGGTTGCTTTGAATGAGTTGCTTGGACCCGCGGTTGAAGACAATTCAAACTTGGGACCCAGGACCACAATTGAAAATTGGGTGAAAGATCTGCTGGCACGCTTGAAGACAGGACCCAACGTTTGCAATGCCAAAAACCTGGTGCGAGATTGCATGACAGGAGTGGCAATGATTTGCAATGGTTTGTTGGTCATCTAGGTGCCATTCGCTTATATATCTGTGATCCAGTATACACACTCTTGTAATATATTTTTATATCGTGTTAAACATTCCGCAATGCAAAATCGTGCTATCATCGCGTTAATTCTCGCATTCGGCTTCGTGGTTTCGTTGCCCTCCGAAGAGTTATCATATCACGCCTTGGGAAAGGGAAATCAACTTGCGATAGTTCCCAGGAGGGTAGATGTCAGGTTTCAAAAAAAAAGGTGGCGCACATGATTTCTTTCCTGTGAAAGGCATTTGGAGTATCAACTCTTTGCGACAGTGTATTCAACATTCTTCAAGAATTTCAACAAATGCTTTACAATGATTTTGTAAAACTGTTTCATCTATTGGAAATTGGGAAAACGGTTTGTAAAATTGTTGACTCGTTATAGAAGATAGTGCGAAATATTGTTTGTTGTTGAGATCTCAAAGAACCATTTGTAGAAATTTGTATATTCGATTGTTCGCAATTGTTCAACAAATCATTTGTAGAGAAACCATGTGGTTGGTTTAACACACGAAAAAAAGAGTTGTTATCCGTATTGATGAATCATAATATCTTGAATGCAACCTCCGCAGTCTACAGGCTACTTGTACGGTTTTTTTTGTGCAATTCCAAAACATTGCTAATTATATTTTGAATTTTTACAGGTCATCTGTGGAGGAAATGGCAAAAAACAACTCGAAATATTCAAACAATTGCTGAAATGATTTTGAGCACTTTCCATCAATTTTCGAAACATTTCAAAATTTTTCAAACTGATCGGACAAAAACGAAGGACAATTTTTACACATATGTTTTGTTCCGGACTACCGAGCTTGTTGACAACATTCAACACATGATTTTTGAACAATTGCAGTGGTGTCATGACTGCATCGTAGATTAACATTGCCATGCAGATGACATGTGAAAAATTGCCAGGTAGATGAACAAATGTTGAACGTGCAGAACAAGAACTCATCCTACTTCGTTGAGTGGATTCCAAACAACATCAAGGCGAGATAGCTGCCTGGTGGTTCGTCAACAAGTTGAACCGAACATTATCCATCTAGAGGTACCCCTTTCAAATTTAGTATGATAGTGTCAAAGGGTTGAACCCTGAACCTGAATGGGTTTGCAGTTTGCATGCCAATGCAGATCTTGAATGGTTGGCAGGGAGCTATAGGAGAGTACCAAAGTGACAATCGCAATGTCAATTTCGAAGTAATTCCCATTGACTCCCACCAGGATTTTTGAGTGGAGCCATCAACATTTATCATCCCAATCCATTGCTATAAAACCTTGCCTTCAGGCCTCCGTGTGTGACATTCCACCTAAAGGATTGAAGATGGCCGTGGCGTTTGCAGGCAATTCTACTGCCATCCAAGAGATGTTCAAACGGGTAGCTTTGAATTTGAATGCTTCAGGGGTCCAATTTTTTTTTGGAGATGACTGTTATTTGAAACATGTTTCATATATTTTTGTTTGTTTTTGTTGGGATTGTATTTGCCATATTTATGCACCCTAACTTGCATTTTGTCCCTGCAACTCAACAGCCAAGGTGGCCGACTCTAATCTGCACGAAGACCTGAAAATTTTGGTAAGTTGTTGGATTTTGTTAGTTGATTGGTTGAGTGACTAGCAGGACAAGATAGATTGGAGTGCAATGATGGTATCAACACAAGGACAGTTTGTCTGTGTTTATGTGAATCATTTTTAAATTTTAGATATCATCACTTGATTGTTTGGAATGTTGTTCTTTTGCATTGTGACATAGTTCTGGAATATGTTTCCGAGTCTGAGTGACACTGTTTATATCAATACAAAACCTAAGATGTTTTTTTTTTTCCAGGGGTCGACTCAACTCAGGAGTACTTCACTGCGATGTTCCGGCGAAAAGCATTCTTGCACTGGTACACAGGTGAGGGCATGGACGAGATGGAGTTCACTGAGGCAGAATCGAACATGAACGATTTGGTCTCTGAGTACCAGCAGTACCAAGATGCCACAGCTGAAGAGGAAGGCGCCCTATCTGGAGAGGGGTCCCGGCTTTGCTACGGCCGCCGGGGCGGGAGTTTACCCGGCATTTCATATCCCGGAGCTTTGTCTCCCGGATCCTTGGTGCGTTAAATATCTCCAGCGGCTGCGACCCACGGCCGATACCAGCATAGCGTATTGCTCTTGCCTTTGGAATTGGGGAGGCGTATTTTTCCACAGGGTGTTGACCTCTTGGGTCCGCTAGCCGGCCAGGGGGGGTCTGCTTGGGACCTTCCCCTGGTTTCATTTCTCCCGTGGTGCCCGTTCCCGCAGTTGTACAGCTATGCGGTGCGGCCATCCTTAAAAGAATAACGACGCTGAAGAGGAAGGCGAATTCGATGAGGAAGAGGGTGAATATGATGGATGAGCCTGTTTCCTTTGGCAAGTCCAGAGCCCACATTTCAACATGTTTGAGTGTCTACATGGCACATTAGACGTGTTCCTGGGCGAATTTGTCACCTTGGTGCTTTCAAGAAAGAAACTTGAAGCAAACCGAGATGCAAGAAAAGAGTCTGCTGTGCTTATGCTTCATTCATTTCTTGCCTCAGCCCCTGGATTTGCTTTCGAAGGCTTGAATTGCTGTGTAGTTTCCTTATTTTCCTTGCAGGAGAGCATCAGGCTGTGGTACGATTCTTTCAGCACAATATCGGCACAATATGAACAAACGTAATAGCCATGTTCACAAAGAAACCTGGGCATATGCCGATACCTATACTGTTGCGTTAGTAAATGCTTTGATTAGATTGAATTTCACTATATATTTATATACTTCAGACATGGATATACTGCAGTATATGCTGCATATGCATAATTATATCATTTGTGCCTTGATTATAGTCAACATATGTTTTTAATGTGCCTCACAAAAAGTAGCTTGGACCTCCCATGCATTTTAGCATTTGCTATCACATGTTTGTTCGTGCGAACAAGGTCTGAACGCAGAATGGAGGACAAGCGTGTTGATGACGCCTGGGCCGTTGCCTTTCCCTCTCTATGTTTATATAGAAAAGAATAATGTGTGATGTATACAGATGGTTATGCTGCGTTGTGTTGGTTGAAACTTCAGAGTCATAAAGTACATAACTACAGCAGATTAAAAGCAGCGGTCACAACATGAAGTGTGTTTTGTCACGATGTCAAATAGGTTTTAGTTGGTATTCAGAATTCCTGATCGGGGTAAATCACCCCAGAGGTCCTTAAACTATCACCCTGGGTGTTCAAGAGGTGGCCTTAGAAAGACACTCCCATCGGAAATGGTACAAACGACTCTTGGAGGGCATGAATCTGAAACGTTCTATGGGTCAATTTTGCGGCTCTGGAGGAACAATACAATTGTGTATGTTGGAAACATCTCATTCAACTAATGGATCGTTCAAGACAACGTTATTTATTGCGAACTAGTATGATGGTACAGTCTTTCCAACTAAACTGACAGAGTCACAGGTGATATGTGTGTTCTTTTTTTGTCAACTCACCTTGCTCCGGTTGATCCTCTCACCGCCTTTGTGGGACATCAGTTTCCCGGGATCCCCATGGAACAACCATGGCAAGAAGCCTTGGTTCCTTGGCTTTGATTTCTTCTCCGTTGTTTGGGGGTGGAGCAATGAATGTAATAGTTTGTGTAAAGTAAAGTAGACGTTGCATGATATTCATTTATGAATCATTTATTATTCATTTATTATCATTTACTTCAAATATACTATAAATGCTTTGTATGTGAATATATTTGCATATGTACATCTTTATATTCATGTAAGTGGACAATTTTGAGCGACCAAACCCCAGACCAAAAGCATCCAGCAGGGCATGTGACTGTCGAGTGTCAACCGTTTGAAAACAAAGATGTCCAGGAATGTCCGCCCTTGTTTCCATACCATACCGATGAATTTTGAATGGTAAAGACAATGCATTACTGGTAGAAGATGTAGAAACAGTCCTGTTTGAGACCCCGGGTAAATTCGAGATAAGATATGACCAGAGTACCAAGTTCATGCAAAGCAAAGGAAAGTGACCACATGATGACTGTCCCCATTTGAGCTTTGTGGATGTTTTGATACTTTGCATGATGCTTCGGAGATCTTAGGAGATTTTTTTTTGCTCAAGCATTGAAATTAGATTTGATTTGGACAGAAATGATAAGAACCGACGCGATCTCCGAGATACCAGTATCATGTGAAACAATAGGTTCCCTTGAATGATGCAAACCTTGCAAGATGCACCGTGGGTGTAGGAGCTTGTTTGTTTGGGACCAGGCTTCAGGGGACGTGGTTTTGTGCAACATGGCCATCACTTCGCTTGGCCGCCAAAGCCATTGGCGCCAAGCGGTGCCTCGGTTTTTGGTCCTCGTTTAGGGCGTTGAGGCACCATAGACTACAGTGCCCGGTGCCCATCATAACTCTTGATAATTTGTGAATATGTATGTTTTTAGTACAGTATATGTGTGCGTGTGTGTGTTTTTGTTTGGTTGGGCTTTTGTTGTGGCTAATGCTATTGTGTACTGTATATGTGATTTGAAGATGGCCAGAAGAAGTCCTGATTTCTTCTCAGGTTGCATTGTCCTTTTTGTCCTTCTTCCAGTGCCACTGGTTGGAACATACGCACAACACAACTTGTTTCCCATGCGTGTGCACAGATACATGCCATCAGCCATGACTATCCCAAAAGGGAACTTGTGTTCCAACTTTCTTTTTGTTTCTGGCAGGCAATGAGCAAGTTGCATCATTGTTAATTGTTGCGCACTGAGGTAGATTTGTTGGAAAAGATCATTGAGGATGAGTTGCAACCCACCGTGGTGCCTCTTTTGAATTCAGAACCTCTGGGGGGAGTTAATGGGAGTTGATGCGAGCTGTTGCTAGGAGGCCAGTTCTTATAAGGCGCGCGACTGCTGCGCCTGCTTTAAGTTGGACAAGCATGGCAATGGAACGGGGCATGGCGGCATGAAAATTCATGACCTCCGCCTCACACCAGTTGCACCCTCTTTAATGTTTTCAATCGCACGCAATCGATAGTCGTGCAAACAATCTAAAGAAGTGCGTGCAGAATATTGCAGAATATTTATACGTATATATATATATATATCTACAATAGAATACAATAAAATATATTACAAGATTTATGTTCGTAGCTAAAATCTACTTCTTATGTTGATTCCAATGAGTTACTGCATGCACAATTCGAGTAAGTTCCTAGCTGATACCAAGGTCACCTTTGCCAGCTGTCTGGCAGCTTGTGCTCGCGGAACAGAGTTCCAGGGAGTGCGGCAGATCTTGCAACATGCCCAGCAGGCGATTCTACCAATAAATAGACGGCAACTGAGTCAAGTCAGCAATCTATGTAGATTCATCATGATTTGATCTACCTGCACTACATGCTTATATATATATATATTTATATTTAGGTAGACATAAATTGCATGCACGTGAAAGTGGCGTTACGTTGTTTTATCCTAGTCAGTGAATATAGTAGTACCAGTTTATGATATGCACCATATATGTACATCCATGTGCTGCTCTGCGTTTTCACGGTACATTTCTTTTGTGAATGTGCTTGGGTTTATGTGGCGACATGGGTCTGACAGGCCATTCAACTGAATCTCGTGATCTACAACATCGCCATCAATGCGTGTGAGAAGGTGTCCGAGTGGCAGCAAAGCCTTGTTTGGCTCCAGGCAGCCAAGGCTGAGACTTGCTCAAGGCTGAATCACTGGGAGATATGGGGATGAAGCCACTCCATTGCTCCCAATGAATCAGGAGCTTTAAAGGGCACTGAACAGACAGATGAAGTCTTCATGTTGGTGAACTCAACTTGACTTTGTCATCTACAAAAGATGCAGTTAAGTAAATGTAAAGTAATGTATTGGGACAATATGGGACAACATCCAGGCGTGCAGGCGAACTGTTTGGATATGCAACGTTTTCCTCATGTTTGTGTGTGTTTGACACAAAAGTTTATGCTAGTTGGCAGCTATCAACTTTAAAGTTTAAAGTAAGAGATCCAAGCTTCCGTATAAAGGAACTTGGTTGCAGCATAGCTGGATAGCCAAGGAGCGCCTCCGACCTGATGTGGTTACGGTCACCGCAGTGCCTTGGCAGAAATGGGTTGGCAGATGTGTCAGGAAGGAGTTATTGGTGTTTGATGACCGGTTTTGTTTGTCTATGATCATATAACTCCCCAAAAGCCTCGTCAATAAGACCTCCATGGCTACCCCAACAATTCTTTGGGCAACCGCAAATTGGTTGCCGCAAAACTTTTCATGAACATGTGCAAAGTGCAAACCCGCTAAGATGTTTTCATATGTTTTTCAGAAATCTCATTCTCAGCGTTCATTCTGTTCATTCCAGATTCAAGATCCTTCAATCACACTTCCAGGTGGCTGGTTCTTGCTTGGAGGGACAATGGCAGCTAGGCAGCTGGTTGCTTGATGAGATGACCATAACACACCTTCTGCCCGATTTGATGCTTGAATTTGATTCAACCGGCGGGGTTGATAGGACGAAGTCACCAACCAGCCCCGTATGCGTTTTTGTTTACTCATGCATGTTTGGCGCTGAGTGCTTGGTTCATTGTTATTTCAGAGTCACAAGCTTACGTATATTGTAGATTAGCAGGTTGTTTTGCTTTTGTTTCTTTTTCACAGTTGTATATCATCAGCTCCATCCAATGGCCCTGTTCAACTTCACCGTTTTCCGTTCAATAGTTGCATTCCAACTGCAAGCAGTTCCTATGAAAGGGGTAGCCCAGAACCGGTGTTTTCCCATGTTTTCCCTTTAGATGATTGAAAAACACTGGATCCCTACGTAGGAAATGTGTGTTTTTTGATGTTTTTTGACCAATTGAACCAGCAAACAAAACGCATCAGGATTGCACAGCACACCAGCATGCGTGCCTCTGGCAGCTCTTCCGGTGACTGGAGTAATTGCCTTTGGCAGTTGAAGTGGATGATGGTGGCGTGGCTGATGGCTTTGACGGGAGGTAAGTGCGGAAGTTGATGGAAGTTTGAGATTTTGAATCTTCCTGCAGAACATGTTGAGGAATCTTAGGAGTTCGTAAGGTTGTGGAATCCATGGAGAACCCCTACCTCCCACCCAGAATTGAATGAAGGACTTGTTTTTTTGAGACTACACTTGCTGTGTCAAGGAACGAAGCTTCCAGCCAGACATTCTGACTTGCAATGACACTTGCCAGGAACTGCTTACTTAAATAAGCCGGAGTTTTTGAGTTTTCCAAGAGTTGGGGAGTGATTTTATTAATGGGACAACCCTCTGGTACTAGAGTGGTTGAAAATTCAATCTGGTCCAGCAACAACTCAAAGCAACTTTTGGATAAGCAAAAAACTCATTAGCAAGATGCTTCCACATGATGATTCATGGCAAGTTGCATGCTCAAGCCCTGGGCACAGCATGCACATGACATTGAATGTTACATATTGGTTGGGAGACTACTTGCCTTTTGAGAAGGTCTACTTTCAGGGTCTATGTTGGCTTTAGGCAGGGTATTCTGTAAATTATGTGCATGAAAAAGGTGATGGACATAACTAACACGTTTCACATGTACATATAACACGTGCATATTATGTATTGCACACAAAATAGTCATGCTGACATACAACGAAAGGGGCAGTTGCTGCATAAAGATAACCCATTCAACAACAAACATGCAATCGCGGAATATGTTGTAGGATATTTCAAGTATAATACTGTATATATCACTATATCTTGCCCTTGACATGTCTTGTACCGTGCTCGAAGTTGCAATGCCTGCTGATTTTGTTGCTTGCCCCAGCCATTCGTAAAAACGTTTCAGCCGGTGGGTCTGTTGCCTGGCAATTTGGGTGGCCTTGCCGATGTTGTCAGGTCGTGCAGCTGGCATGTTACGAAGGAAGCTGGCCTCGGTCTTTGCAAGTCTTCAGCGAGACGATGCGTGTTTGCACGCAAACTGATAGTGGAAGGTTAGGGCCACCGGCCCGGGTGATTCCTAACACTTTGTGTCTTAAGGGTCGTGACTGGAATTGTCCGTGTATATATTACCCCCTCAAAAGTAGGGCTGACCACTGTAGCAGTTTAGTGGTATCAGATCGTGTCAAATTTACTCTGACTGTATGTATATATATAAATATATGTATTTTTAGATAATTATACAGATTTTGAGTTCCATGTCTTGACTGCAATGTCGGTGCACATATGCCCATTGTGTAAAAAGGACAGTGCTTTACTGATCCCCTGCTGCTTGATTTGATATTACTCGGGCAGGGTTGACAACCTGTGAGTAACTTGTAGTTGCTAATAGTTTTGTGCATGAAGAACAGATCGACTATTGAAATGTTTGCCGAATTAAAACCTTCTATCTACAGGGTCAGTCTTCTCTGGAAAGGCAAAGTCGAGACAAACCGAACTATGCTATACTTAGGTATATAATGATATATAATGATATATGCAGACACATACAATATATTACTACATATGCACACATTTTCTGCAAATCTATATACGTGTACATCGTTTCTTTGGTTCATTATTTTTGAACAACAAATCTGAGATGGTGGCAGTATGCTGCATTTCGCTGCGCATTTGAGGAAGATGTCACTTGTCGCACCAGATTTGTGCTCTCAAAATACTATGATAACTGGTTTGGAGAAGCATCAGCTGTGGCGTTGGGCTTTGAATCATTTCCAACTTGTTCAAGACTTCAGCACGCCCGATGTCCAGACATACAGTGCTGCTATAATGAGTTGTTCTTCTGGGGAGCTTTGGCAGACAGCACTTGTCTTCTTGGAGAAGCTGTTGAAGTGCTTCGTTTGAAGTTGGAGTTGCTTCACTGTTTTTAATTTTTATACATAATTGCAGATCAATGTCAATAAGATGTTCCTCGAGATGCTGTACCGCAGTTCAACTTTTTTCTTGTGACAGTCTTGTTGAACGGCGCCTTATGTTGCAACGTTACAGCACTAAGAGGCGCCTAAGAGCGTTTGCAGGTGATACCATTTGGATGTAAAAAACATGGAAGTTTTATGTATTTTCCATCCTTTTCAATCACTTTTGAGACAAAATGCATGTTAAATGAAGGGGAATCCAGCAGGTGCGACTATTGAAGGTTATAGGATCCATGGAGCATTGGTATAATGAAGGCGGTGGGACTGGCACTTGAGGCAAACTCTTGAAGTGAATGTTGTCCTCATCAATTCTTGCCTGAAAGCCTGTGACACAGCAGAGTGTTGGGAACAAGCCTTGCTACTGTTACTTGGCATGAATAGACATGAGATGACATGAGGATCACGGATCAGCAATCAGGATTGACCTTACCATACTTATATAAATGATCGCATCGCTAGTTCTCCACTGGTCATCGTGTGCTCATTTTGAACTGTATGGCATGTTTATTCTATTCTTTTTGTTGTTCTTCTGTCATCCTGTCTTCTGTTTCTTCAGATTTAGATCACGAGTGCTGCTCAAGCATAGGCAAGTGGATGGGCCAAATTCCATCACCTTTCGGGTATCATATTGTGGATTTCATCAGAGCACTTCACGTCTTGAAAGCTGGTGTTTTCCTTTTCAGCCGCTAAACTCATGATTCCACGCAACACATCGTCATGGATTATGAATTAGGTATGTGCACATGCTTGCCAGGAATGGACAAAAGCTATCGATAAAGATATACATGGGGGCATCCGGACTGACTTCATGTATGCTTGTGCCTGGTAGGTTACATTTTGCACATCAAATGGAGGTCGAAACGGATGTGATCTCTTGCAATGTGGCGTCTCGACCGTTTGCCGGGCCAGGTGGTGCCCGATGGTGGGCTTTGCAGTTTATATGACATATATCATCTATATGCATGCATGAATGTACAAATGTATTATTATGTATTGTATTGATAGTTCTTCCAATATTTGGCCTCGCAGTTTAAAGGAAGAGTTCGCAAGACAGGGGCATCCATCTCAAGATTTCCTCATAGATTTGGTGCATGTTTCATCATTTTTCCATCCAGAGCTTTGGTAAAGTCTTTGTTGGTTCAGTGCTTCCCCCTGCCTTCCCCCAATAGGCCTCACTTCGAAGGTTGAAAGCCAAGAGAGGTGATAGAACAATCACTGGAAAAACTTCAATACCGGGCATAGCATGGCACCTCCACTAATTCTGGAGAAAAGGAAGGCATTGGGAAGTCCCTGTGGGCTTTAGATGGCCCAAGGATCAAGTACTAGTTAACACCGGAGTCAGTAGAGGTGGCTGCTCATGTTTGCTTTGTAATGCGGGATGATACCATCTCATCGATTTCGTGTTGTATATGCATAGATACTAGATATTTCTGAATTTTAAATGATTTGAGTTTTAGTATTTAGTTTATCATAAGATCAGGGTCCTCAGGGCCAACAAAAGAAACCGTCTTGCCACAACAAGCTGTGAAAGTGAGGGCCACAACATGTCCCTGCCAAAGCTTCAGGCTATCAGTGCCTGTGTGAATGCATCCCAGTGGGAAGTGGCATTGGATTTGCTTGGATCCATCAGTACTCGAAGATTGGATTGCACTGAGGGGGTATGTGTTTGACTAGGCCAGTAATGATATATCAGGATATATCAGGATGGGGTTGATTTTTGTTGGTAACATAGCCGATAGCCGACAGTCAATGATGCCAATAGTAATGCCAAGAGCAAAGTATATGGTAACAATATAGTACTGCAAATCATGGTGTAGCATCATTTTTATTTTCACACCTACTAGTAGCACTAGGTTTCTTGGTGGTTTGTGGGGTGTTTTTTTAGGTTGTCTAGAAATGCATGACTGAACGACCCCCCAAAATAGATGAAGTGCAACTCATCAAGTGATACTATTTTGCTTTGTCCTTTCATGAGCAATCCGTTTTGCTGGCCATTTCAGGGAAGCTGCAGAAGAATTCAATTTCCTTCAATGTGGCCATGAGAACGTCGGAGGGCCAGAGGTGGGGGTGTCAAATACCTCGAGCTGAGGGATGCGAGATGATGCGAGTATGGCTCAACATGTTTCCAATGTTTGCTTCCATAGCCTTGTTGCATTTTTCAAGTAGCAAAACTGACATGAAACTAGATGCCAAGATATGAAACATGGTGAAGCCAGTGGTGCCAACGTGCTGATGTTGATACAGTTTGTTCTTGATGAGGTGGGTTTTGATTGATGATCCCATGATGAAAGTGTAAGTCATGCTGAACAGCAAGGGAACCAAATACAAGAGGAATAGTCATAGTTAGTAGAAATGAGTAGAAAAGATAGACAAAACATGACAACAGTGGTATAAAAAGGTTTTCCCTTTACAGATCCTATATAGTGTGTTTCCCGTCGGCAATGGCCCCTACATAGGATGTTTTTTTGGCCACGTGTTCGGGCCGTACTGCACACCGTATTATGACATCTCAAACGCTGCGGAGAGCCGGTCAGAAGTTCCTGGCAAGTTCCTTCTGAACTGTTGCTGCTCAATTTGCCTTTCAGGAAACTGTATAGCTCAACTAGGCTCAGCTCAACAGACTTGTTTGAACTTTGAAGTATTAGTTCAGCTCCTCTTGAACTGTGTTTTATATACATTAGATTTGTATGAGGCATCATTGAATACCGGATCGCTGTTCCACTCTTCTTAGATTCTTAGTTGCAAAGAAACTAGAGGCTTCAGTTCGTTGCTCTCCCTCAAACGAGTGTTCACAACGTTAGAATCCAATCAAGTTGACCCGCCCCATGGTGACATGGTTCGATGCATTGGCGTTATTGTGAGTCGTCCATTCAACTAAGACCTTTCCTTGTTGCATGTTTTGTTGCATGCATTATTTGTTTGGGTTGGGTTACTTCTTGCATATGACACACGTTTGTGTATATATATATATATGTATACGTTCATTGATTTGATATCACATATATAGAGATGTCTTTGCAGAAAGGCATCGTCTCCAAAGTCAAGTGTTTCAACACGGGATTATTGTTGAAAGGTGTTTTGCCGAACATACTGGCAAAATATCACAGATGAAAAAGGTAGGCACGACTTTACCATTTTTGGTATCATATTGGAACAATCAGTGGTTATTCAGAAAGATAGAAGATACGGATAGAGTAAAAGTAGTTCAGAATATACGGAAGCTCTGCCCCACCCCCCCAGTATGAGATTACCCCAGTTTGGCCCTTACGGCATAGATTACCATGTCCATGCCCATCTAATATCATAGGTGGAAAAGTTGTAAGAGGTAGTTAGTAGTGTGGGCCAGTGTTTTGTCTTGAAATGAGAATTTCTTAACATTCGACCATATGGATGTTTGGCTCAATTTCGGGCCCCCTCAAAATGATTTGTTCTGCCCAATGCTTTCGTTCCGATTCCAAGATATCATACAAGGAGATCTTCGGGTATGTTGGGCCATATTTCTTGAAGTATCCCAAAGAGAGTAGCTCTCGGAGAAGAACAACTTTTCTGTTTGATTTCAATCACTGTATATCACTTTAAGACTTGAAGTTTTCAAACTGCTTAGCATTTGTCGTCACCGTGTACAGGTGGCAGCTTTCCCTGGCATTGCTGAGCCTTGCTGATGCTGCTTCACTTGCAAGCGAAGCCAGCTACATACAGGCGCAACTTGCCAAAGAAATTTTGGAGGCGCTGAAAGTGGGGGACTTGCATTTGGATCACCATCTCCTGGGTTCCAGAATTTCCATGTTATCTCATCCATGAAGTACCTTACATCCTTACATGTTCATGCCAACATTCTGCGGCGCTAAGGACTGGCGCTTTGCCTTGCCCTTGCTGGAGAAGATGGAACAACGCTGCGTGGAGGTCAGATGCTGCCAATGTTCACCATGGAATGATTTGATATGGCTGAAATCGAGTCCTGGGTGGTTTGTGTACCTGAATGGCTTTGAAAGCCAGCTCAAATCGGATATACAAGATCATTTTCGAATGCATACTACTGCATATTCACTTTGCTCTTCCAAATTCCGGTAACAATTCATTTGGGGCTTGAGTCAAAGGGGCACCTTCCAGGCAAATATGATTGTCACTGCAGTAACGCGGAATCCACTCTGTGCCCGGATCTTCATTTACAAGTCACCTCCCCTCGTCACTGAACCAATCATGTTGGAATCTGAAAGTCAACGAATCTAGACGCTTGAATTGATGTGCCAGCTTGTCCAGTATTCCCATGATTTTAAGATGATTTTAGTGTGTCTTTGTCATGCTTCTCCACTTTTAGCAAATCCTCTAGCAAGCTGTTTCACTTGCTCTCCAATTTTTACTTTGAAATCTGTTTGGATTGTGAAGATCACCATGTTTTGTCACCAGGTGTCTCCTAGGAGTTTGACTGCAATGATATCTGCTTGCGCGAGGGCCATGGTTCCTTGCCTTGTGCAACAGAGTTTCCAACACAGCAGGGGGCACGAACCCCCTTTGAGGCCCTTAAAGAATGAAAACTCTTGCCGCGTTGGAAATCCCTCACAAAAAGCAACGTCCAGTGTTATTCGATGTTTGGAACTTGCCGGAAAGCCCCCCCTGAAGTTTAAAGTCCGACATGCTTTTAGGATCGTTTAGGCCCCTATGATTTTTGCACAAGCTTTTTTGATCACCGAGCCTCAGGAATGGGAATGCGCTGTGCTGTTGTTTGCTGAGACAAGCAGGAGGGCCGGTAGAAAAATGTGGGCGGAGATAAGGATATACGACATGAGACACATCCAAACCGGTCCTTACTTGCTGATAATAGACCTGTCACAGGGGTTTCGTGATGTTCCTGTATGTCACAGACTGGGACACGGAAAGGCAGGAAGGAAATCTCCCAGCCTTTCCCGGCTACAAGTAGCATCCTTTATCTCGGCCAACCCAGGATGTTGGGGAAGGATGTGGTGATGTTCAATGCCGCCATGGGTGCCTGCGAGAAGGCAAGTGCATGGCAAACCGCATTGTGCCTCTTCAACGAATCCCCAAGTCCAGATGTCATCAGCTATAACTGCTTGATGAGCACCTTATTTGCAGAAAGGCTGGCAGGGATGTGCAAGGAGGCTGATAGAGTTTTTAGACTTCGGATGACTTCAGGCATTTTCAGGTACAAGGTGACTCCCAGACTTTCGGGTGTCGTCAATGGCATCATTTGTGACCAACATCCTGGCCATCTCCTTGCCCTTGACATTTGGTGGGTAATTTGGGGCAGGGTTGACTTAAGGTGCTTTGGCCAAAGCCTCCAGATGGGAGTGGTCCTTACGTCTCTTCCAGGAGATGGCGAAGAACCCTCGCAACTCGACCAGGTTCAGTTTGCCGATCTTACATTGTTTGAGATCATGATCTTGATTAAGATCAAACTAGGGCCCTTGCAGCCGGCTGTAGCCTTGCCAAGGTCTGGAATGGGACACCTTCTCTTACAACACCGCCATCAATGCCTGCGCTACCTGGACTGCTTTGAAGGATGTAGAAGATACAAAACAGGGTTGCAAGATGTTGGCCAGTTGCACCAGCACATCCGTCAAGCAAACCAAGGGGCTCATGGGCCCTTCTTCATTCCTGCCAAACGGATGGGGTGCGAGAGCAAATCAACTCCTCCCAAACCCCTAACCTTTCCGCCATGGCCAAATCTGAGGAAAAATCATCCAATTGGCAATTGGCTTTGAGCTTTCTAAGCCAAGCTGGTTCGCGTATGGCAGATCTGATTTCGTTCAATGCTGCCATCAGCGCATGTGAACACTTCACTTTGCAGAGTGTATGTCAATTTTTTCGTTTGAGTACAAACCCAGGTGGCAGTGTTGGAACTTTCCGTGCCCCTCCAAGAGATTACTTCTATATATATATATAGGTCTTTCTATATCCATTTGACAGGAACATGTTGTTCGTAGCAACATCTTAGCAACTCTTTGTTGCAGTCCCTGGAAACGTATTCTTTTTTTGAGAGTCCTGTTGCAGATAAATTGGCATGCGGCATGTGATACACTGCCTCCTGGACTCAGCGTGAATTTGATTTGAACGCTTGGGCTAAAGCACCCTAGATATTCGAAGTCACAGCATTGTAAGAAACACCGCTCTTTTCACTCTTTCAAGTTGCCGAGATGGTTCGCAGCCAGTCAAATCAGTTGTTCTCCAAGGAAAAGGCCTCTGAATGGCAGCAAGCATTGATGTTATTGACATTTTTGCGTAACTCCTTGCAGCCTATCAATGTTGCTTGGCATCGTTTGGTTTTTGAACGCGGATGTCATGGAACACCCCGAAAGGATCAGTTCCAATGTCTTGTTTTTGATATTGATTGACGTATTTGAATGTATTTGAGGTCCCTCAACACTCAAAGAATCGTTAAACAAAGCTATGCTTGCTGAAACAAACATAGCACCTGATGATTTCATCAAGCATTTAATTCGATGCAAGTCATATCTGCAGGCAGCACGTCCCTCAGGGAACACCTCCATGGGCTTAGGTGATCACATGCAATGCAACCATCAGTGCATGTGAGAAGGCAGTGCAATGGCAAAGGGCTTTGGTACCCCGGCTGCCCGTGACAGTGCCCAGTTTTGGCGGTGGTGGCCAAAGTTGCAGTCTGCTAGACAGTAAGGATCATCCATTGATTTGATGTTACCTTTTCGTAGTTTCATGTTTTTCTTTTTTGAATAATTATAGGGTAAGGAATCATGGATATGTAAGGATATTCAATGTTCTTTGTAATTCTGATTCATTTTCTAATTTGGTCAGAGGCAATGTTGAGCCTGTCTTCAAGGATTGCCACCTTACAAGGTTTATTTACTGCATACTTTCAAGTTGAAGGCTGGATGGTTCCTGATCCAATTCGCGCTGGAGACTGCTCAAACAACATCACTCGTACATTCATCGTAAAGGCATCAATTACCTTTCACTCTGACAGTTTTGTGCAGGTGTTTAAACCAAAACGAATAAAAATCCTTACACTTGATTAACAATTGCATGAAACTGAGAAGACTGAGGATTTGCTTGGGCAGATGGAGCAACTTTCCATCAGGTGTCATGGCTGAAAAACCACCACAGTCAGATGGAGAGGTGACACCCTGTCTTCATTGCTGGAAGTAATGTGGGGACTGATGCTTCATCAAGTTTTCAATATGTTCAATTCGTTTGAACTCTATTTGGTGCAATTATTTATCCAAATTCATCTAAGACAATCCGAGACCATTTCAGAGAAAAGCACCATGTGGCACTGCAACAGCATGGAGGGGCCTGACCCAGCCCTGAGCTGCAACCGAATGAAATTCGCAAACTGCCAGTAAAACAGTAAGAACATCAACATACATCAAGGTTTCTTCGAATAGGACTACATAGTTTGATTGAAGAGGAGTGGTGTTAATGAAACCTGAGTCTTTCAATTACTTGCTGATTGATATATTTAAATATTTAATGTTGTTTCTTTGCTCGTCATTTCATTGCGAAAAAATATTGTCATAGAGGAAAACCCCAGAGAAACACCAGCAGCAGTCTCTAGGCCAAATGTGTGTACCTTCAATGCCTCTTTGAGCGCATGTGAGAATGCCTCAGCCTGGCAAAAAGCTGATGATTTACAAGTGAGCTTGGCAGCACGGGAACAAAAATACTAATATGCTTTGAAGTAACGCCGGAACCTGTTTGTGACATTGAGTGATACATGTGTTGGCGATCCAATGACTTGGTTCCAATGAGCTGGTCCAGGCTTAGGCTTGACTCTTTGTCAGTCTCATGCGTGGTATTGCAGCAAAGCATTTGTTTAATACCAACGCACTGATGGGAGCCCGAAATAATGACACACTAGGTTTCGCTGAAATGAAGCCACTGAAAGGCGGCCAATCAAGTTATACAACAACATGTTTGAACATATCCGAGCAGTTTATGGTTCTTTCTCAGGTACTCATGAAGGCATTCCAAGTGCCAGCTGATGAAATCACTTGCAATGCCCTGATCAGCACCTATGGCAACAGCGTATTGTGGCAGCGTTCCATCCAAGTCTTGGCCAAGATGGACGCGCGAAGGCTGGAACCAGAGATTCTGGCCAATCTGCCGGTCCAAAGATGATGATGATGATGATGACGACGATGATGATGATGATGATGATGATGATGATGATGATGATGATGATGATCCCATTGTCTAAAGGGCTTAGGATACCAGCTGCTGTAGTTGTACATAATCCAGAATGTATCATGATTGTTGCATAACAGTGCATTTTTTGATGCACCAGCTAGGCCTCCCTGCAAACCAACAAAAGGTCGTTTTTTCCTGACATTTTGTGGAGAAGCTGTTAATTCTTTTGTGCAAATGTCGCTGGTATATGCCCGCCCTTGGGAAGCCCATGGTGCCACCGTATGTGAGTGCTGTACTAGCAAATCTCCCGCCGATTTTGCATTTGCCACTCACTCAACGTAGTGTTGCGCCAAAGATTCCCTGATAGTGTCCATAGATATGATAGTATGTCCACCCTTTTCTTTGCAACTTATGCAACCCGGACATTGGTCCTCGATCTTATGTTTTCATTTAATTATTTTAATTATATTTGTAAGAAGATCCATCTCTCTATCTAGACATACTAAACATTACTGTAATTTGTTGCAAGTCCTCATCGCAAATTTCAGATACTGTAATCCTGCCCAGTAGTCACATGTCACTTCAAAGAATGCACATCTTCAACTTGAAACAACCTCTTGGCAAAACTGCCCGTTGCTTTGCATTTTTGCCAGGCTGAGCCCCAGCACCGTGACGTGCAGTGCCATGCTGGCGGCGCTACAACGGCCATGGCGCCAAGCATTCAGCTTCATGCGGGACCGGATGCAGCAGCTGGGTGTAGCAGGGTGTCCTGGCTAAAAGAGCTGATGTTTTTTGTTCATGTATTTTTTTGTGTGTTTTTGTTTTTTTGGAATCTCACCCAAGCATTCCCAAATCCAAGGTTTTAACTTTTTGTTGGTTCTTTGAGATATTGAAGATTAGGCTCATTTAGGACAGTTTGGTGAATATTGGAGGGTATTGGAGATCGATTTCTGGTGGTTGGCATATACATATATATATATATACATTTGTTAAATGAATTGGGGAACTGCCAGATACTGATACTGTGCTATAGCTTACTATAGCTACTGGGTTGGTCACGAGTGGTAGCATCAATTGTCATACACTGTCCAAGAGCCAGGTACATACATAGATCGCGCGTATTGATATGGCACGTATAAGCATATGTATAGTCATGGCTGAACTGCTATGGAAGCTTTGTGAATGAGGATAAGCATGTGCGAGAAATGACAAAAGGCCATGTGTACAGTAGCTGAATTGGAAGGTATAGAGGGCCAAAATGCAGATACTTAAAGGAATGATTGACTTTGAATTGTCATGCGTACACACTCCAGCAGGCCTTCGACTTTGGATCTTGGGAAGCTTTTCGCATCTGTGTCGTCAGCACGAAACACGAAACTAGCTTTGGCAGTATGTGGTCAGTTGAATGCCAGTTGCCTGGAAGACTTGGCGGTAGCCATGGCTTCAGGCATCAGACAAGATAAGCACAATGTCAGAATTGCTGAAAAGTCTTGACTGGATCAAGCCAGGAGACTTTTGTGTGAATCAATTTATTTTGGGGCTGTCAGATGAGGCATTTCATCATCTTGAATTCGGATTCGTGCTCCAAAAGCATCCGGCGCCTCCTGCGCGGCATGCTATTGCAGTCATCAATTCAAAGAGCTCGTGCATTGCACTGATCATAGAGCCAGACAGCAAAAAATTTAGCAGCGAGAATGAACAAACCCACTGGCATGTCTTTGCTTCTGGTCATGATGCTGATTCACTGTCACAATCAAACAAACTGTGTAGAGTTTCACAATCTTACTCCGACCCAGGCTATGTTAAGATCATCAGGTACTGCAAGATAGATCTATACAGTAAATCAAACTCTGCAATTTGGCAACCTGATATGTAGCGGGCAGGCCCTTGAAGTTTTAGGACGTTTTTGGAATCCTTTTGGATGCTTTTCTGGACCTGAAGTGATATCTTTTGCGGGCCTCTACTGTACCACATCATACCACATTATAGGGTTCAACAATTAATAATTTTAGACTCTACTAGATAATTTTTTTCAGTGTGAAACAAACAGCTACCACTGCGGGCAGAAATCAGTAGCCCCCTGGGTTTGCTACTTGGTCCTGCTCAATCAGGAAAGCAATGGACACATCAAGATGTTTGACAAAAATTGATGGATGCCCCATGTTCATGCCACCATGTGCAACATTTTTTGGCACGGCTGGTGAATCAGATGAATCATCCGCCAACATCAGCCAACTGTTTCGTTTCATTGCAAGGACCTGTCGCGAAAGCACCAACGCCTCGTTTCTTCAACCGAGGAGTTTCATCAGGACGGGGAGCTACAACTTTCCACAGGGCGCCAATGAAAGGAATTGGGATGCTGAATTGGCACCTTGATGTCACCATTGCTTGTCCCAAAACAAAGGTCCTCAGGTCCTTGGCAGAAGATTCCTACCACTTCATCAGTTCAGTTTATGTTTACATGAAATTTAGATGAAACTTATTAATCATGAATTTGTAACATATGTTTGTGTTGGCCATCCCCCCTCTTACAGCATGTTCTCAACACCCGTCTCTACCTAGAGTCCCGGTGCTGACGGCTTTGACTTCGTTTTTCGCCGCACGCTGCACACCTTCGGCTCCAAACACTTCCCCAGAATATTGACAAATGTTGTGCTCAACAAACCACTTCACCATGATGGCTCTTTGGGTGTCTCACTATCATTTCTTTGGATCTAATCCCTTGATATCACCCCGCAGGAGTTGAAGACCTTTGAAAGCCAAAATTTGAGTCGACCCGAGGCCCGGAGTCGAATGATGGATTTCCTGGGTTTCCCATGGGTTTCCAGAGCTGTATTTTGTTTGGAGTACTTTGACTTCAGTTTTTCTAGGATGGTCAACTATTCTAATTTACTAGGAGTTTGCTCATCTCATACTGGCCCAAAATTGTTGCCAAGCCTTGGGTTGTTACTCCGTGTCCTGTAGGCTGGTCCCATGGTCCCATGTTCGGAGCAAATATTCGCATCTTGATAAGGGATAAATTAGTGGGGCAAAAACTCAGAAAGCGTGCTGGATTTACTGTAGTCCATGCAGAACGCTGAAGACAACATGTGTGTTTCCTATAGGATGCCCAATGTGGCAGGAGAACATATACTTCGCCTTCCTAGACAGCTGAATTAATGTGACATGATTGAATATTGTTTATCCTACGGCACTGCAGGAGTAGCAGAACTATGAATTTATAGCGGTTGCATAGCACTAAATCTCAGGGTGAAAACAAACGCAGCAACACCGTTTCATCATTACTTTTCAGAGATAAACTCAATACATTTAGATTTAGATTTATATGTAGATAAAGATTTTGGAACCTTAGCCCCTCTTTGACAGTGAGTCCATTGTTTGGCTTGAATGCAAGGTGGAGGCTCTGGTCGCCGGTGCGTTGGGGACACCCGGGGGCTGACACGTGATTTGGATGTCATCCTTTGCCCCTCATTTGGATGTTTCCATGTAAATCATGCAGCCAGCAATTAACATCCAATGAGGAAAACATCAAGGAAAAGAGCCCATCGTTGGCTCGACCCAAGGTTGGCCGATTGGGTCCGTGCTGCGCAAGCCGGTGCCGCTGCGGCCACCGGAGCTGTCCAGAAGGGTCGGAGTTTCAGAGATGAGGTGAGCTGCTATGGATTTGGTGTGGAAGAACACCATGTTTTTGCGGATTTGTTGGTGCTTCTAAAGGCTTGTGTAAGCATAACGGGATAGCCTTTTCCCAGTTTATTTTGCAAAGAAGATCAAATAATAAAATCATTTAACTGTGGATATATCATGATATATCTGTTTTTTTTATAGATGTTGACACAGGGCTACATTATTGTTTTGAAACACTCATTTGCACCAATTATTCTTAATTTCAATTTATTCATTTTTCTTAGGCATGTTGACCTGCAGTCTGGTGTTGGCTTCCAGCTTATGACGTTAATCTTTGCTGCAGATAAGCTTCGGAGCCTCGCTCACCGATAGCTTCTTTGCATCCTACGATTTGGGTCGCGAGGCTGGGAGCTGCAAAGGTGGCGTTGTAAGGCGTTTCGTTTTCCAGTCCCAAGCCCGAATGAAGCTGATAGAAACATCAAGGCCCAACACAAGTTTGACATTGCCTTGGTTTGAGTGCACTAGGATTGCGACAGGAACAACTTAAACCATTTATTAAACCATTCTTTATTCCGGATCAAATCTGTGTAGATTAACAACAAGGGTCTTGGATCAACATCTTTAGTCTCCAGGTTGGGTTGGTAAGTTTTGGCGCTGACACTCTGAATTGATACCCTCCTGGGAACTAACATATCCTTTTCCCAAAGCATGGTTTGAAGATGATTTTGCATTTCCCAAGGTGGAATATGTTAGTTCCCTGGAGGGTAACTGAGACTTCCAGAACCAACTGGTTGTGATTTGATGTTTTGTTGGTATTTTGGGATCATTTCTTCCTGGAAGCTGTTACTTCGTGAAGAGCTTCAGAGGGTTCAAGGGTCTCCAAAATGTTCAAGGTACGGTACATCGTCCAAGCATGACCATGCATGACCTAATGCTCGTCGGCTATTGAGATCTTTGAAGAGGGAATTGCTTTGCCTCTTCATTGTATTTTTGCACAGTGAGTATTTTCCAACCAGTTCATGCCAGTTCTGGAATAGATTTTGCTCGGCCGCAGTCATTTAGACGGAGGTTTACAACTTCAAGCTTGCAGAGAGGCTTCAGCTTGAAAAAGTTGCAATGTTTCAGAGAGAGGAGAGATGCTTGACCCATCTCAGCCAAATATCTTTGTGTTGCTTGCAAGATTGTCTATTTGGAGATGACGCACATTTTCTACCAAAAACATCAGCAACGTTAGGAAATTTGTTTGTTCGTTCATTGAAGTTCTCACATCGCCCCATGGTTGCCGCGTTCCCGGTTGCTCGGGCCGTGCACGTGAAAGCTGAAACGTGGGGTTGCCCAGGTGGTGAAAAAACCCACTGCTTTGAGGGGAGGGTTTCTTGTGCACCAACCTTCACATCAAGCAGCAGTTTGTTCTTAATTACTCCGCGAGCGTGGGAGTGAAAGGTCCCAATGACTGCTCATGATTCATGATGGCTCATGCAGATATACGCAGAGGGCCATTGGTGATATTAATGTTGCTCACGTTTTACCTCCATGCAGCTTTTTGGCCTGCGAAAGCTGTGACGCACTATGTTGTTTCATTGGTATTTTGAAATGTGAGGTTTCAGGGACATGCACATCTGTCAAAGCACCCAGAACCAAGGGGTTATATACTGACTGCGTTCCATTTGGAATCTGTCATGCAGCTTTGCAAGTAACTGTTGCGAGTCCTGTTAAGGGTGAGAAAACACTGCATGTGGCCACATGGCGGGCTATCCAAGATCTGAGGGCCAGGCAGCAAGTCTTGAGTTGGGAATGGGGTACAGCTCACATGGAAAGCACAAGTGCATGCTGAAAGAGATGTAAGAAATCAACACATGTACATGATTTGCTAAATGAAAAGCTTCCCTCGTTTCAAACCCCAACTCTGCAGCCCACCACCCTGTGTGATCCAAAATCAGCAAGTAAATGTGAAAGTATCATCTGTATCATCCGTTACTTTGTGCAATTGAATTTGCATCTCCAAGTTTTGTGGATCTTTCAACTTCGAGTCTTCCTCCAAAATAAGATTTTGGTCAACTCCCAATACAACCCGCCAATGACATCTTCCAAGCTCCCATCACCCAACCCCTTTTGCTGTGAGGTGCAGCTCCTACGTCCCAGTCACACCCGTGGCTCTGTGGCACACTATGGACCCAGCAACTCGTTGGGTCGAGCGAATCGGAAGAGCTGCCCCTTGGTCGAAGTTGGGCGACACGGATGGCTTGAGGAGTTGAGATTTGCAGGAAACCCTGATATACGATGAATTCTTTGATGGATTCAACTTCTGGTTCAATGGATGTGTGCCCAGCGTCTGAAGCATGTTTTTTTGATGATGAAGGGTTTTATTGAGTTGGTTTGATGGTGGGTTGGTTGGAATGCTTTGAATGTTTCGTAGATTAATCCAGTGTTGATATCATGTTGGCATCATGTCGATGTACATTTGGTGATGTTGATGGTGTTGATTGGCTGACTAGTTGGTCGGGGGAAGACCTTTTGTCTCCTTTTGTGAGGCACTTTGCACTCGGTTGATAAAGATTGTTAGTTTTGGAGTAATTGTTCCCAAAGAATGCTTTCCATTTCATATACAAGTCCTGAAAGCATGTGAAAGCAGTTGGTAATTTGTGTGACAGCTGCAATGTAATCACCATTAATGAATAGCAGCGACAGCTGCAAGTTTTGTGCATGCGCAATCATTGCAATACAGTGCAAGCTTGGAACTAGCATGTCGGTGCTTTGCCTGCTTAGCAGGTCGGAGTTCTTCCCTTTGCTCGTTGGTGCCACAGAGCAACTGAAGCAGATATGATAGATAGACCGGCTTGGAGGGAGTGGATGGAGTCAAATCATGGAGTCAAATCCCTCCAAATCCATGCAACCTGTGGGGATTTTTGATGTCATGCTTTTGTTCGTGGGCCGGATCCGACACACAATGGCATATATATTCTGTTTCCAATACACAGTAGTTGAAACTGTAGATCAGCTTACATATATAATATGAGTTCTTTGATAATTATACATAGATTTGGGCTCAGATTCTCCTTGTCACTCGTGAACTGGTACCTTTGTATCCCAAAGTGAAGTGACATGTCATGTGATCCAATTCATGATTTCGAACATATTTTGTTGTTCACCTGTTTTGGACATTATGGTCCCATTCGACCTGATCAATGCATCATTCAAAATTCTTCAGGCGAAGTGCAAGGTTGCAAGAATCTTCAATAAATTTGCAGCAGATCACTTCGAATCACTTTGGACCTTAAACTTGCTTCCGTGCAATGTGAGTGATGAGTCCGCCTTGAGGGCAATGAAAAACAATCTATGAAGATGCTGATTTCAGGTGAAGTTTCCTGAAATGTTGAAGGTTTGTGCAGTTTATGTATTAGACAGTACTGTATACCATGGATCAAAAAAAATACATGTGTATACATCCCAAATGTTAAGATTAATATATGCAAACTTGATATATACAGTATATATATTCCCTATGATGCAAATATTTATATATATATATATACACACGCTGTATGTCCTTTTCCTGGCAAGTTCCGCAACCCAACTGAGGCAAAGTAAGAATTGAGACTGTGCAGCCGACCGTGCCTCCTTCCGCCGTTGGGCGGAGAACGGTGGGACACGACATGCAGGCAGTCAACCGTCAGGTGTGGCCTGAACCGCTGTTGATGCAAGAATTCCTGCCAGTTCATGATATTAGTTGCTGTACGCCAAAAATGACCTCTTAGTGTTATAGGTAATTTTAATAGATAAAACCCGATTCATGGAAAGCTCACGCTACTTGATCACACTACAGCTCTATTTGGGTAGTAGGTCCTTTTGTCATACTGGTGACGAAGCAATGTGAGGTCACCAAATGAGTCACATCATCAATGGATTTTTTTGCTTTTGGTTCGAGGCGGTATGCTAGCTTCGGTAGGATGCAGTTCTTTACTGTAATTTGGTGCAAAAACTTCGAGTACTTTGGATAGTTTTTTAAATACAAGGCATACATATTGCCTTGTAGGGGGTTGTATGATCCCAGGCCCTACCACCAATGTCCAGAACCATGAAAAAGCATTGACACCATGTGACCTAACACGGGCTCGTCCAAATACCTAAAGTAGAAAACAGTTGGGAGCACCTGACCAGCAACTTCACCGTGGCATCAGCAAACACCCAGCAAATCTACTATAGATGGTTTGACTTCCCTGCATAGATAGGGGGTCACTATAGCAACGGTCTTCCGATATGAAGTGCGAAAATGCCTGGGCCTAGTTTGATGTTTCAATCATGGCATGCAGGAGCTAATCACAGCATTTCTTTGAATCAGAATCATAAACATTCATCAAGATGATTCAAGATGCAATCAGTGGTTCCAAGGTATCTTTACTACATCCACGTATTTCCACTTCAATTACTGTCAATCATTGCGACACCGGATGGTTAGTTGATGCAATTGTTTCTGCAATTTCCTGGCAGAAGTCAACTCACCCTGATCCAGGGATCACGTCCAAGAAGTCTCTCACCACGGATGCCTTTGCGCGTTCGGAATTCCAATGCTGGCACTGCTACCCCACGTAGACACACGGCAGCAACAGAAGTGCCTGTTTTACCACGAAATGCAATGGTGCAAGTGTATGTAGCATAATTGTGGGTTATCTTCTGGGGTGCGACGGATATGTGCATGTAGTAGGCAATTGCAAGTATAACATCATTGTTTATCATGCGCTATTTGTTTTGCATTATTTAATATGCTAGAATGATTATTATTGCTACGATCATGATAATAGTCATCATCATGTCATCATCCTCATTGTCATTTTTAGCAGCAGCAGGAGCAACTCAAGCTGTTGTATCATATTGGATCTATGTTCATTCTGTTCATTGTTTTAGAGCTCACTTCGCTCCCCAGAACACCAGACATGTCGTTCAAAAAGTAGTCATGCCTT
The DNA here is from genome assembly GCA_000507305.1 of Breviolum minutum Mf 1.05b.01. Lineage (NCBI taxonomy): Eukaryota > Dinophyceae > Suessiales > Symbiodiniaceae > Breviolum > Breviolum minutum. The sequence continues at coordinate 51,448 of DF239912.1, read as the reverse complement.
TTCAATCTGCTCCAAAATCATTCCAATGAGTTTATTTTGCGTCCTACTGGAGGTCTAAACACCTCCAGTGCCACAACTTGAGGTTAAGGTTATACAGTTATACATTTCTCATATTTTCTCCATCCATCTCCATTCATCTCCATCGGATGCCGCCAGGACTGGAGTCCAAGGAGTCTAAGGAGTCCGAAGTTCCCAAGGCCCGTCGTGCCAGTCGCCGGCCAGACGGACGAGACGAGACCAAAGCCATGAACTTGCAGCGCTTTTGCGATGCCCAAAGGGAGACTTGGCCCATGGGAAGCCGCGTGGTCCAGACTCTAAGGATCAAAATGCTCCTAGTGTTTCAATTCTTTTCCAATGCTTTCCTTTGCAAAGATCGCGAATCAATTTGATGTTTCGACCTCCATAGTATATATGTATTGTATGTCCAGATCCAAAGAGGCCTCACCGAAATCATCCAAAATCTCAGCATGCCACTGTCTCTCTCTCTCTCTCTCCATTATGAATGAATGATTTCACCCATGTATTTTGTTTGTTTTTGCCAGTTGCCAGAGAGATGTGTGTGCGTTGAAACTTACAACATTTTATGCAGGGTCGATACACCAACGACTCAGTGATTCCACTGCCCGCGCTGAGGACACCTTTGACAGAGCACTGCAAGAAATTTGCCAAGGTCGAAAGTCGAGCTGTTGGATACTTGACAGCCTTCAGTTGTGCATGTTGCGTGTGTTCTTTCTGATCCTGGGTAGAAGTGGCTGAGGGGATCCAGTGTTTCATGGTTTCATGGCGCTCATGGGTAGCTAAATCCAGTTGGTCTTTGCTTGGACAATTGTGTTTTTTCATGGCGCGGCAGGTTCCCCAGGATAGTTCGACCACACCTTTGGTTTACTTTGGTATTTTCCTTCGATCCGGATGAGTCTACAATATTCTGCAATCGTAATCAACTTGTGAAGATAGTAGATAGTGCCAAACACATAATTTGTTTGACATATGTTGTTTGGTTTGCCCCATTGAATGTAATGGGGACTTCTTGCATTTTGATTATTTGCCATTGTTTTCGTTCAGCGCATTCTCATCAAACTACAAGAGTATGACTACATACGTATTATAAGTTTATTAGTTTCTTCTTCAACGTATTCGTATACTGATCAAACTACAGAAAAGTATGATTTCAACAATTTATGATGATATGTTCTTGCACCTTTAGGTCCTGTGCTGAAGTGCTGATACTCTAGGTAGTTTAATGTGAGGCATGATTCTCAGTATAGAATCCACCAGTTTAAGCAGTCTAAACCACTCTGCGGCACCAAGGATGTGGTTTATGATCCCGACCCCTCCACACATTGTGAATGGTGTGGAACGTGGAAGTTCAGTGCCTGGCACCAATGGTGGATGAGGAATAAGGCACAACATTGAATAAATCGATCAATAGAAAGGGGCCACAAGATCAACTACTGTAAACTCATATGATCCATGTACAGTTGAACCCCCTAGAACTCATATTCTAGATGTGCCCAGTCTCAACTGTGTTTTGGACATGCATTATGTTCATGTGTTATACATGTGTTTTTTGACCACTGACCAACGGATTTACATGTCCAGTCCGGCTGTACTCCGTTTACTTCAACAAGCCGTCAGGTGATATGGATATTTCAATGTAGGGACGTCTCAAATTCGAAGATTCTCGCAAGCAGCTGGACACAGTGCATGCCAGCTGTTGAGACCGATGCCATCTGAGGTGAATCGCAAGTTTGCCTTAAGGTCAAATGAGGAAGCAAGGGTTCCTGGGACGCTATTTTCAGTTTGGAGGTCTGGTTTCTGAGATTGGTTGTCCAAAGAAAAGATGCAAATTGTGAACTTTTTTTGGGGTTTCTTAGGGAAGATGGTGGTGTGCAGCATGGTGCAATTCCAGATTGAACTTGTGCACCTTTGGTGGATCAAGGTGGCTTTCTCCATGAGTAGTAGATGCTCCGAATGGTTTGCATTGACAAGTTCCAGTCGGGTCTTTCTTGTGCCTTCAAAAAGGCATCTATATAATCTTTGATCTTAACACGCAAGGGTTTGTCAATGATTTAAATAGCGCGCTAATTTTGAGATGATAGGCAGCTTTACATTGCTTCTTTGACTAATTACTCAACCACTCCGTGAAGTCAGGGATCATCCACAAATTAGGCTTTCCTCCACTTCGAAGACGATGGGGTGAATTTGCGCCCCTTGGTCAGCATCATTGAACACGCCATCAAACAGGAAGTGGTCATATTGTTCTTTAAGACATGCAACTAGCCGAGAGGAAGCACATGATTCAAGCAGGCATTTCCAGAATGAGACTTCAAGGATTCAAGGGGCCGCAAGGTGAGTAGTGCCAACTTTGGAGGAGCACGGTAAAGTATGAAGCAACATGTTGACATGAGATATGTATTGGAATCGGATCCATAATTTTCAACCCCCATTGGTATCCATTGGTTGATTTCTGGTATAACCCATGACTCAAACGTAGCCTGTATTGATGAAGGTCTCAGCCTCATCGGCCTCATCCCAAGTGTTGGAAATTCTGCCAAGGAGACAACTATGTGGCCATAATGACAGCAATTTTGGAGCAGCTTCAATCGGGTAGAACACCAACATCTTTGTTGGGCCACTTTGATGCTCCCAAATTGGCAAGTTCAGTGCAGTTGTTTGATCCTCAGCTTGGATGAAAGTGAAGGAAGACAAGATTTGAGGATAAATTCTGTACTTCGATGAATATTTTTTTGGGGAAACTATAAGAAGCCGCCTACAACTCTAATCAACTGTATTTCTGCACATGTTTGCATGGTGTTTTTTTCTTGGACCTTGTTGCGGGTTGACCCGATGGATGCGTAGGGTTATAATTCTGGTAAAATTTGCAACATCCTTGAATTTTTATACGATGGTATGTGCGCGGTCTTGTCATTGGAAGTTCTCTTTGTGCTCCTTACAGATGTTTTTTTTGTCCTTGATTTCAAGAGTTTTAAAGATATATTGTTTATCCTACGGATCTCTCCCAAAACCTCGGACAGCATGTCTCCGTCACGGTTTCCCAAGACACGGAAGGTACAGTATTTGCCCAGCCAGCTACTTCACGAAATGAAAATCAAGTGCAGACAGAAGAGGATCAGGGATGATGCATGAGGTTTCTTAACAATGTACCAATCTTTGTAATAAGACAGACCATCTTTACTTTAATGGCTTGCAGTAACAATGGGGACCTAGAAACTTGGAGGACGGTGAAACAACAGGGATCCTTATTTTGTTGTACACGGGTCATTCACAGCTGTGGTTTCCTCTCAGGATCGAATTAGCCGAGAAGGAGGTGACCTTGAACTTCACCGTATTTTGCAAGAGATCAAGCCTTACCTTCCAAAGAAGTCTGCTGATTGACCTAGGCCCGTTATGAAAGTTATGTAGATAAATACGTTTGGAGTTTCACCTTAGTGGATCTTTGCTTATTGCCAAGTGTTTTTATTGAGCGAATCCATTGCCTCATGCAATTTTAGAAGCCTACGATTTCCCGGCCAAAAGTTTGGAACTCTTGTGATGAAAACAAAGGCTTTTTCTTGTGATTGGGGGCACCTGCTTTCCACATTTTTCTTCTAACAGAGTGTTTGTTTACGCGCCGGAGAGCTTCCTTGTTTGAGGAAACAATTGAAATCCGCCATACCGCGAAAGCGCACAATCGGATTTCCAGTAGAAGGAAAACTCTCTTGCAATTGTTGACTTGCTGACAACTATACCCCAGGGTCAATCCATACTTTCATCACGAAACTCATGAATCTGATTCATTATGGCCCTATTCTCATCTCCAATTCTCGCCATTAACTTCAGTGAAAACGGCTATGTAGCTCATGTGCTTGGAGAGTTCGACTCAACGTTGTAGCCATGGGTTGTTTCTCATTCCCACCCGAGGGCTGTTGAGCCACCGGTGCTGGTGGATGGTGGAAAATGATGGCTTCAACTTCAGCTTTGGTGGAACAAAAAGAATGCACCTTTAGCATCCTTTAGCTGTCACAATTGATTTTTGGAGTCTTTGTATCATTGGAAGCTGCCGATGGTGTTTTTTCTTCATAAATAAGATATGTTTAAGGTAGTGTGTTTGGATGTGTCTTTGGGAGCGTGGTGTGTGTGTGTGTGTGTGTGCCCCTTGTTGTATTTTGGAATTTGGGTCAAAATGTGTCTTTTGATGAGACCCCAGATGAACCCTCAGAGCCTGACTCAAAAAATATAGAATACAATAAGTATAGATAGAACAGGAGAGAGACCACATCTGTTCTATGCAGGCTTTTTAATCTGGGAATTCAATCATGTAACATGTGTAGATGTTGCCTCCAATTGTCGTTTTGCTAAATATTCGCAACATTTGTCCTTTGATAGGCTGTCCTTCAGCTGCTTTCTCTTTTTGAAACATATTTCTTAGTTTTTTTATCGTTTCATTAGGATTAGTGTGGAGTTTTGGACGCAAGGGTTGTGGGTTCCAAGGGGGTTTTTGTATATATAGTTTCTGGCCTGTAAGCCCGTAAGCCACAGATTTGGGATAGATAGGTGATGGATAAGTGATGATTTCACAGGGTTGTTGGGCTATGTGACAGGTAAGAATGCTGTGATCCACATTTAGTTACACGCTCAAGTCTTGCCTCAAAATGTTTTTTTCATGACATGATTGGTCAATCCCACCAATGGCTAGGGTTCACTCGTGCATTGGTGCATCGTGTTGAGTAACTCATTGGTTTGTTTTACGAATGCTGCGCTTCGGTAGTGCTTCCACTGCCTTGACGCTTCTTGGATTGGCAGTGCCCCAGAATTGCTTTTTTTGTGCATACTGGGTATTAAAGTGGGATAAGATCCACTTCAAACTCTAAAAAATTATGTAAACAAACCATAAACCATGTGTTTCAACGACATTTTGAAACAAGGATTGCGTATGCAATTATGAATTTGATGGAATTCCAAAATGGAGATAGAATGGCAGTGGAAGACCATTTTTGGGCGCTACCCATCCGTGAATTGCCTCATTCCCCCGCCAAGGCGAAAACCTTCCAAATGAGGCTGCCTTTTCGGGGGGGGGGGGTTTATGGCAAAGTTAGTACTGTACGTAGGCAGATGGATGGATAGAAAGATAGTTTTTAAAAAAGTAGATTTAGATAGATACACAGGTAGGTAGGTACTGAGGTGGGTATGTAGCTTTGAGAAGATATATGCAAAGTAGACATGCGGTTATTGAAAGATAACTTAGTTTCCTTGTACATATGTGCGTCAATATTTACACAATATGTGTGTGTTTATTGTATATTCTCTCTCTCTCTCTCTCTATATACGTACATGTACTATGATGTTCTGTTGTTCTTTTTGGGAAGATGTAAGGTTTCTGCAAGTTGACCAGGCTCGCCTTTGAGGAATGTTTGAACCCAAACTCCGCCTCATGATGGCTCAGAGCTTCCTTTTTTGAGGTCATGATGATGCATTCAGTCATTGAGATTCAATGTGGACATGTATTTATGTATATAAATGCATTCACTTGTTCACTGTATCAAAGATTATAGCAAATTATTCTTGATAGTTGTGGGGTGTTTTGCCAGAACTGTGGTTTTGTTGAGGATGGCAACAACAACAACAACAACAACAACAACAGCAACAACAACAACAACAAATATGAAGGATATTTAGATAGTGCATGGTGGCGGAAATGTATTTTTGTTCCTGCCAGCAAGTGATACAAAGAAATCCACCGGTGGACTACTAGCTACCCACTTCAGCACAAACTATATAGTAGTACGGGCAATTCCCTTCAGAGGCAGCAGGATATCATAGGAAACATGAAAACCCTGTGTTTAGCCAGGTGATGTTTTTTCATTGGCAAAGTAACCACTGCATCTCCTCAAAATATACTACCCCCCCTAAGTTTAACATAGCCCCAGGAAAGTGACCTGCCTAATCGGAACGTAGTCTTCCAACCAGCATTTTTTAGAACGAAGCTGTTGAACTTCAAGGGGGTAACTGTCACGTAGCAACCAGGCATTTCATTGAAGATCCAACACTAGGAACATACATCCAAGCATGGCGCTTTTTTAATGGCGGAGCCGGCGGAGCCTGAGGTCTTTGACAGGGTGTGGGAAGGGGGGGAACCTTTCATTGTACATGAAGGAATTCAACTGATGATTTCTGTGCATAGTGCGTTATGTTATAGATTGGACTATGCATGAGGTATGTTTGTTGGTTTCATTTGTGAGGGAAATTCAATTGTGAAATAGGTTCCAAATAATTTTTGTTGATTTGATCCTGTAATTTATTTTGAGAAGGTGTTATAGCCCTCCAAAATAATTTGTACGAATGTATTGGCCAAATGTGTTGAAATTATTTGAGAACTCAAGTATACATAGAGAAATATGTTTGGGATATATAGTCCACCCCCTCTCAAATAAATTCAAATAATAGAAAAATAATTTTGGGGGATGATAGGATGACCCCCCACCAAGGGGAGGGGGATGGTACAGCCTTATGCAGTGAATATATTGTGATACAGACCGACTCTATCAGTGTATGCTGTTGCAAGTTTCATATGTCCTCCGACCCCTCATAACATTCATGAATTCATCACGTGTAAGGGACCTCTATGAATCTCCCGGGTTAGGGGTAGTTGATGATGACCGTGACAACGCGCAACAACGTGCTTCAAGCGTTTTGAATGTTACATGTTGAACCAGGGATCCTTTGTATCAAATTCCCATTCAAGATGTTGGTTGGTACATGGTGGAAACTCGTGCCTACCAAATAGCTAAGAAAATTTACAAACATGTGAAACAGTACCATCCCAATGTTCCATCTTTGCAGCCTCAAGGTGGCACCGCCCGAACGACGCTTGGTTGCAACGAGGTTGATGCTTCAGTAGGAGTAAGCGCCCCAAACCCAGCCAAGGATTCAGTTTGGTGAATGATGAACCATTCATGACTACTACGGCTACTACGGATGATGGTGGTGTAAAATTCAAGGATTTCCCAGAATTGTGGTGGAGAAATTTCTGCATGCCACACTTTGGCCGCAGTTTTCGACAGCCTTGGCCCTCAGGAGGAACGAAAAAACACATGACTTGTTCCAGTAGCTTTATGATTTGTCAATCGGATTTGCTTGGGATAGTAAAACAATGTTAACACAAACCCACAGACTCCCACATTTTTTTGCTATTTTTGTGAATGCCAGTGATGAGTGGCACATCATGTTGTTCAAGGCCTCTTGATTGCTGCCGACTCGTGACATTGTAGTTGCTATAATTGCTACCCAGAGCTGCATGAACATGTATGAAATGATCTTTGTGTAGAAGCGGAGCTTTCACATCCAAAGCAGTCGTAACAAAATTGACGGTTTCGTCATTTACTTTGTATTTCTCTACGTTCAATCAGACGTATTTGATATGTTCAAATACTGTGCATATATAATTATAGATATATTAATTTGCATATTTGCATGCATTTGATTTTACCTTATCCCAAAAACAAGTGTGATCACTTTCAGCGAGTCGGATGAGGTTGGGTTTGTCCTGCCTGTGATGAGCCGAACAAGGGAGAGAGGACGGTGTGCAACAGCAGCTCGGAGCTTGTTGCAGAGCATTGTGGGAGACGGGTAGTTTGGGAAGATAGAATAATCTAGACATTGTATAGTCTATATGCATTTTATTCTTGTTATATACATGCATAGGTACATGTATGTATATGTATATGTACATGTATGTATATGTGTACATATGTAACTGTACCTACTACGTAGCTACGTAGTGCTACGCAGTAGTAATAATAGTACTACTGCCACTACTATTATACAATAGAACTACAACTACTACGTGGTACCATGGTGTGGGGGACCATACCATTGGGGGGGGGGCGCTGACACGCAACACGAGAACATATATATATATATATTATGTACAAAATTGTATTGATTTCATAACTCCGAAAGGAGTGGAGGTACACATGATCCATGAACATCCACAATCTACTGCATATTTGACAACATGTAAATCAACCTCTTCGCGAAGCTACTCTGCACCTGAGGTTGCCAGCAGCCAAGACCTAAACCAAAACAGAAGTGGGTGTCACGGCAGCAACTGCTACACTCTCTAAAAACTAACCTAGCACCTGCCATGAAGCCATCCCCAAAGGATGCCAATCTTCCAATCCCATCCAATCCGGAAAATTTTTAGGTGCCATTTTTAGTTTCAGGCAAATTAGCTTGGATTGATTCTTTGCCCATGGTCCTTGCACAGTACTGTAAGGTTTTTTTTTGGGCCAGCAATACACGTTACTCAGCAGTGCACGTGCTATGTTTGCTCCTTGGCACTGGAAAACACAGGTTTGTCCGCGTTGCGAATCTGAGCTGCACTGAGGAATATCAGAATTGCTAGCACTGAAAAACACGTTGGTTCGGGGCAGAATCATGAATACCAGTCATTTCCAAAATCAGGCCTCATATTTTCGGGTGGAGTCTGAAATGATGTTTGTTCAATGTGGATCAACTTGGCATATCAAATCTTCAAAGGGTAAAATGCGGTGTGTTCATATTATATTGTGTTCTATTAGTTTACATATCAATATTTACATATATGTATATATATATATATATTATATGCTTTTGATATACTTTTAGCTTTTAATCATATATGTTTTTTAATTGAGGATTGTTGTTTCCATGTTCAATTCAGGCACCAGTTTGCAGTGACCAAACAGCCTTTTTTCTGACTTTCGCCAACCTTGACCATTGTGACAATGTGACAAGAATCAGTGAGCAACGCCAAGGACGAGCCAAACAAGGAAGAGCGCAATGAATGTAACAACTGTGGTTTCTTGGCATCCAACATGCCGCCGGGGAATCCCTAGGAAGTTGCCAAATGCCATTTGTTTGATCGAAAGTTGAACTTCTTTTCTTGGAACCTTGCTGTGGACACAGCCACCACGTTGGTTCCAAGCTCCCTTAGGCTCCTGGCAATTGACTGCGCCGCAGTTTGAAACCGGAAAGTTTTCCTTACAAGGGACCTTCTAGTTCCCAGCTGGTGTGGTCCAGAAAAGTGGCTCATCATGTTTGCCTTCAAATCAGCCCTTTGCAGATTCGGAGGGGATGAGTTGATGACATAACCCAGCTTGACCCAACGATCGCCACGGCCTAGGATGGGTCAAGAGAAGCAAATCCGTAGAAGCCTCAGGGATTGGGATGGAACCAAAACACACCATGTTTTTTTTTTTGCCTACCCAGGAAATCCAGAGTCTTGACATGTCTTATCAGCAGCAATGAAAACAAGATGCATTGGCCATTGGCACAATCTGCATGAAATTATGCATCCTGTACCATCAATACCATTCTGCACAGGTACACATACCTTGCTAAAATATGCTTAAATTTGACTGCTGTAAGCAATCCATGAACTCAGAAACGTCATGTACCTTGAAATTTCAACGTCATCCAGGACTTGAAAGGAACACCTGAGCAATTATTGTTCATACCAGCAGGAGCTGTAGATTAAAGCCCCTCACGTCAAAACAATAAGTCAGCCGGCGGTACCGCGGAAAGATGGTGACTTGTGTGCCCAGGTGATCTCTTTGGGTGATTCTTCTGATGAAGGCAAACGCAAAGCTGCGACAGCCAAGGCTGTGAGTGAAAGTGGGGGGGTGATGAAGCTGTGAAGGTGCTTTTTCCCTAGGGTATGGGTGTTGACTGATGCAGTTCCATCACTTCATGACGCTGTTTAGATGAATGTACCTTTCAGCATGTAGTCCACGATCTTTGGACTTTGGATGATAGCTCCTGCAAGGCGCCCGCGCCCACACCAGCAACAGCACCGGTGGCAGCTCCAAAAACTGGAACAGCGGGAGTGGCTGCAGCAGGTTCGACTTCAGGGATGGAGTTGGCAATCACAAGGAACCCTAAGAATTCAATGTCTTTTAGAACATTATTATTAATGAATACTAGTTAGAGTATAGTTTAACATTAGAATATCATAATCAAATGTTTGTCAAATGCAAATGCGGTTCAGTCTGTTCGAATTTGACAACTGAATTCCTTTCAGGATGTGTTTTTTTTTAAAGCAAAAGTGCGATTTTGACTAACTACCTAGTCGTCTCGGAGGAACCAAAAAGAGCAGTTCCACTAGCAGCTCGAGCAGTTCTTCCAGTGACCTTGCCGGAGGGGAGGGAGGAGATATGAAGAGATGCAGTGATGATTTGCCCTCCAGCTTCGCACACTAGGATTTTCCGTGCTTTTGATGGTAGTTCTAGATAGAATTTAGGTACCAAGGTAGCAGACACAACAGTCAGTGCACATGCAGTCCCAATCACTGCTTCACGTGGCATGTGACAGTGCCAATGCCAAGGCAGTTCCTCGAATTCGTCGCAAAAGCGTTTGAAGGAAGAGAGGCATTGCCGTGTTGGTGCATTGTAGCAGCATGATGCACCATAATAATCACGCCAATGAATTCTCTTCAATGGCTTTGCATTTTGAAGCCATATTGTTTACCGATACTGGCTCACGGTCTTAACAGCATTTAAGCAGCTGACCGTTCTTGCCCTGGTGCTATAGTTATGATTTGTGTACGCTTCTCCGTAATATTTCGCAATTGCCAGCCCACTTCACATCATTTCACACAAAACTGACTCTCCCAAAGGATTTTCTGACCTTTTGAGGTAGAGCCCCCCGAAAAGTTACGACCGATGTTTCCAATCCAGGGTTACATCAGACTGATTAAGCACCAAAGATTGTGAATTGACACAGGCTGAAGCGCTTTGATCGCACCTTGGCACCAGCAATCGATGCTGTTGGGATGATGCTGTATGATAAGCACTACTGCTCCTCCAGAAACTGAAGAAATTAACATGTCACCTACGGCTTGGAAGATGAGTTCCAAGTGGTCTTACCAGGCAGGTGGTTCTTCTAAAGTCAGCAGCTGAATGCTGAAAGTTTCGAGTTGTCACAACCAGGCATGAGCCAAGATGCCAGAAGGCTTGAGAATACAGGATGACCAACCACTGCTGTTCGTACCAACTAACAAAAATGAAGTTTCAGGGCGAGGAAATTTAAGTGTTTGAGATTTCTATGTCAAACATGTCTTCAGTATGCGCTATGACATGTGATGTTTTTTGTTTATCCTTTCGTAGGTATTATGAATTGTTTTTGAACATGATGAAGAAGATGTTGGTAGAAAGTAGTTCACGAGAGATGTAATCCTGTTTTCGTTTGTTATGGTTGTTTATCGAAATATTTGAGTGTGTACATTATTCATGTAGAATGCAATTATACATCATAAGAATCCTGTTTCGATCTTTTTGAGGATGTGATGATATTAGTGTCCGAGGTCGCAGCACCTCGAACTACCACCGGCCCTTCGCTCGGCGCCGCCGTTTCTTGGAGCCAGCAAGAGCTGACTGATGAGTTGGTCTCAAAGGTCTTACCTTGCTGACAATGAATGACCAAAATCAATATGAAGAAGTCATGGCAACTGTGCCGAATGGCGGACAGAGTAACACCTTCCTGAAATTTTGAAGAGTTTTTCACATCCGTTCACATGTCATCAACGGCTTCAACACTAGACAAGAGATAGCATTGTCTTATGTATCGGGATGGCTTGAGTGTCCAAGTGAGAACATGTTGCCCTTTTGGTGGGAAAGTCTTCACTCAGGTAGTCCTGGTCGCATGGGAAGCGATGGGAGAGATAAACGAGAGGTTGGATGGGAAATGGGAAGGATATGATTCGTGGAAATGAAAAAGAACAATCAACGTATATACTATATGCTGAAATATTGGAAGTTGTTCAGACTTGTGTTTGAGAAGTTGAGAAGTATACTGTAATATGATGTGTACATGAATATATTTATATTATATACATATTATGTTATATATAATATATGTTTACGTTGTATACATCCTTGTTTTTGTTTTAACAGGTTTTGCTGTTGCGGAAGGGTAGCGAGCATCTTCAGACACAGGGGCACATGATTTGCCATCAGGTTGGATTGGTACCGATGGACACAGCGGATACAATAACAAATAGCTATCACACTCAAACCGTCAAACAGCCTGTCCTCCTGGAGGAGCAGGCAGACTTTGGAAGTTGGGGGAAGATGACCCCGTTGACATGGAACTGCACATGGTTAGAGCCTCCTCCATCCGAGATATCTTCATATATTTTGGGCTTCTAGCAGTTGAGGGTTGATCTTTTGATCACCATCATTTGTCCCTTGAGGTTCCAGACCAAGCATATTAGTATACTATGATTTATCATTGTCACAAATCACAAGCAACTTGAAACGCCATAGTGAAGATCAGCCAAGTAGATTGCAATTATAATGCTCTATCTCGATCGATTTTTTATTTTTGCAGCAAACCCCAGATGTATAAGGTGATAATCAATCACATGTCAGTGAATACACTATATATACCTATCCACACACGAGTAGTATAGGAATGCCCACCCCGGAGGCTCGCGATGACTACCAAGAGGACCGGTACGAGCGCGACCGCCGTAACGACCGCGAAGACGACAGGCAACCGATCAAGCGTTGCATGGGGGTCACGGCGCTGGAGGGTACCTCAAACTTAGAGACAGGAATTTAAAGCACCAAGCTGCAATCTGAGTTGTCTTTTGAGATCTTATGAGGCACCAAAGGACCAAATATATCCAAACACATCATAAATCCATATAAATCACGATATATATATATACTGCATATAGATAGTCATAATATAATTAGTCACTATATACTGTACTTATCTGTATTTATTTTAGATTCATTACAATTCACTTGTTTTGTTTCCTAGATTTTCCTAGTGTGGCTGTTGGATTCGATGTTGGCCTGGACGATTCCAGGTATGGTGATGACCGGGACCGCGGACGCGATGGTGATCGGGGACGAGACTATGAGTATGATGCAAATCGGGAGCCTTGGTTGGGTGAGAGGGGCGACTGATCAGAGTTAAACACACCTACGTCATATGAAAGTATAGGGAAGCATTATGATGCATTTACGTGCTTATGATATTGCTTTGTTCCATGAGAGTATTATTGAGATCTAAGGTTTTGTTTTAATATAGGGGTAAAGGTTCTTCTTTCTTGTGCTTACTGTGTTTGTTCATGAGCATGCAGCGGATATAGATTGACAGAATATCACTTAGGGACTGTTCTATTGATGATGGATACTGGTAATTGTATGTAATTATCCATTGTTACTATGTTTGCCCACATGTTTGAAAATGAAACTATCTAAAGCTTCCCATTAACATGTCAAACACTGAAGCCGTTTGACTTTCAGCATATTCAGCGGAATCCTGCCCTGCCCCCAAAAAACAACTCCCACCAGAAAAGGGCTTGATAAGGCCTCCTTATTAACGGACAAGGATGGTTCGTAGTCCTTTAGTGGAGCTTTATGCTTGGTGGCAGTAGCTTTAGGGGTGGGGGCAGGTCGGATTCCCAGACATTTGCAGTGCACCATAATGTTAGCATGTGCAAACATGATTTGTCCATGGCATGAAACTATGCCGCAAGTACGGGGTACTCAAATGTAGGTGCAGCGATGCAGGCACATACACCGTGCTCACACTCATGTGTTTGTACCTAAGGGTTTGAGATTGCAAAAAGCTGCAAGTTTCAGTTGCACGCAGAACGTTGCTGTTAAATCAACTTGAACTCGCAGTGTCATCTCAGGCAACTCTCAATTTGATGGTTGTTGGTCATTGCTGGTTTGAGTCGTTCCACTGGAAGCTTACGGACCATTCAGGAATATGACCCAACTCCTCTAATGCAACCTTATATGCTGCTTTCGAATGTTTTTGATATCAGCCTTTTCGGGGGAGTGATGATTCCAAGGTCAGAAAAAGATTCTTGAGAGCAAAGGGGTCACCTTTGGGGGTCACGTTTGTGTACTTTCATCTGTGCATGCAAACGACTAATATGTATTGATATATATATATATATTGCGTGGCTTATTGACTCATTGACCAACAATGATGGATTTTCATTGATTTTCAAGAATGGCCACATGGAGCTTGTGGTACAGATTTTTTGGGTCATGTTTTCATTTTGCAATGGGGTTGGGTCAGTTGGGATATTCAATGGTTGGTACATGGCGTACAGAGAACTGCCTATAGTAGAAAGCATTTCTCCGATTCGGCCCTATCAGATTGGGCAGCTTATCAACATGTTTTAATGCGGGGAAACTGCCCTAGGGGCATACCATTCCTGTACCCTAAAGAGTAGGGAGATGTTCCAATCCACCTTATCCAAACCATCATGGTATAGGTAAAATGTGGTGTTCAGCTGAGTCCAGTGATATGGAGATATCGATGGATGTTTAGCCAGAGTTGCCACGTGCTACCAGGAAGAAGGTCGGTCACGATCACCTCGCCGTCCCCTGCGTGACTTGGACATGTTGGATGCCCGTTTGTTATTTGTACCAGCTGAGGTTGCAGATCTTTCCTTTTATCCATGAGTTATATATACATAAATATATGTATGTGTTTTCTTCGGAAATCCTTTTTTTGGCGAAAGATTACCGTGACACTGCATGATATTACAAAATGACATGATATAGCAAGTAGTTTGCAAGTAGTATATTATTTATATAGATGTGGGCAAAGTGTTTCACGACCTCGCACCCAAAAACCAATCTTTATTTCAGGTCGGTGAACGGTTTGAGTTTACCAGTGGTGGAACGATGAACAACTCGGCAGAATTGGATAGAACTGGTACCTGCTACTCAAATAGTTCTAGCGCTTGTGCTTCAACAACAAGGTACAGAACCATTTGGATACATAATTACTGTACATGTATATAGAAAATACAAGTTAGATGTGGTTCAGCAAGTTGGGTACTATTGTGATTTGTTGCAACAGTACCTTTTGGCTATTCTTTTGCATTCTGGCGATCCGGGATATGTAGGAGTTGATTTAGTGTCAACACTCCCCATCAAGGTCAATTCGACCCACGGACATCCCGGGCCAAGGTCGAAAGAGCGATGAACCCTTGCCACGAAGAGAGCCTTGATGTGTTTTAGACGGGGATGGCTGCGTTGTCACCAAGATTTGTTACTAGAAATGATTAGAAATTCTCAAAACGGGAATGGGTTGGTCCATGCAAACTAAAAAAAATCTGGCCCTTCGTGTTGGATGGATTGGAAGATGTTTTTTTAATATGTGGAGGGTATTGTAGGAGAATTAAGTAAACAACTCAACCAGCTCAAAGACGCTACAGGGAGAAGCATGATGACAACTATTGACAACTGATGATGTCCACGCATATCCATTAAAGATCATCAAAGGGAAAAGCATTTCACAGGACAAAACTGGACAATGCTCTGCAGATTAAGTTGCATATACAACAGGAGGATCCCATTTCAGCCACCTTGCAGCGACATCCCATGGGGTTATGCAACTTTTTTTTGAAGTCGGTTTTCCACTGCAGTAGCTGCAATCAATTTTTAAAGGGACACGGACATCGAAGTACCTATACCGCATGCTAATTAAAGCAAGCATGAAAAGACTACATGCACAAGCACACTTATACTCGTTGCCATCAGCCACTCATCCTGAACTTTAATGCCTTCTATAATATGAGTCATGTGGACTGTAGCCAAAAATGACCACTTTAAAACGCACCCTGTATTTGGCCGCCTCAAAGCACAACTTTTTTTCTAGAAAATTTGGGATACAGCTTCCTGTCAGGTTGGGAAAGTGCCATTTATGTGTCAAGGAGATTCAAGTGTAGTCCCTTTATACGCTCATGTTACTCCTCAACCTTTTTACCAGGCACGACAGCCTGCGGATGCAGGCGCTGAGAATGGGGTTTTGAGTACATACGAGGTGGTATGTCACATAGCCCTGAGAATCAGGACTTTTGTAGATCTTTGTAGTTCATTGTTGTTTTGAACCTGGTTTCACCATGTTTCACCAAGATGATTTACAATCTTTGCTGGCCAATGGTTCAATGGGTTTTGAACATTGTGTCTTTGAATGTCTTTCATGATTTCATGACTGTTGAAGTGTGGTCATGTTTGTTTTGTTTTACAGCATACATATTTATGTACATATACATACAATATCAGTTGTTTCGCGGACTTTCGATTTATATCATGTTTTTTTTGCCGATGTGTTCCCCATTTTTTTAGCTTCCGATATGGTCTCGCTGCAGGAACTGAAGAAACTTCCAGGACCGGGTGTTAGGGGTACAGAACTCGGAAGCAAAAAGTTCCAATTCCAAAAAGCAAAGAACCAGACTTGCACATATTGGATTTGGAATTTACTTTTGAAATTCCAATTTGCACAATTCCTTATTCCTTACTTATATTATATATATTCCTTTTTTATGTGGTATTTTGATTCAATGGTGTTTTTTGTCATCCCTTTTTTCGGGGGGCCATAAGCTGCTAGGACTGCAAGTGGCGATGGTCAGTCAGAGTGGAAAGATGGTTCGTTACATGGCTTCATTGATGTCCGGCTGGTTGACATGGTGAGTTGTTGGAAGTGGATTTTTCTTTGATGCTGACATGGTTCCGCCCGAAATTCAGCTGCCATAAATGTTGAGCAAATCTGCCTGCAGGTTTTACTTTCGGATGTGGTATGACTTGAAATGACGTGAATGACTTTAGAAACCATTGCTGGTGACGATGCATGTTGTCAAAACACTTTGCATCACCAAGGAATTCTGGTGGCAATGGTTGGTGGTGGAATGATAGGCCCAGACCACCAAGCTGGGGGTACACATGCCATTGACGTCTTGCAATCCCCTTGCTTTGTTGTTTGTCAATGGAATCAGGATCCCATCCTGAGACTGGATGGCAATTTAGCTCCCATCGACACAGAATGTCCTACGATACAAAGGCCTCTTTTCCACGGCATTTTGTAAGCTTTGATTTGCCGTTATTACAGATATATAGAATGATTTACTGTATAGATGATTTTTTGATCTTGTGCTGTGACGACCCACAGCCCTGAAACTTCACGTGGGAGATCTATAAAAAGGCATTGGAAGCCTCCCAAAATGTATCAGAAGCTTGGACCTTTTGGTCGTTTTGTTTTTTCCGGATCCATGATGCAAGGTCGACAGATCAGGGACCCGACAGGTCTAAGTCCTGGAATGTGGCTTGGCGAGAAACGAAGAAACGAAGTCCAAGAAACTCTGGAAGATACAGTGCTAGAACAGCAATGAAAACCAAGAAGTTGACTGTTGAAGCCTTGTAAACACAATTACGGATTATATTCCAGGCATATTGTATATATTTTGCTGCATAGAATATGCATATAATATAATCATGTGAAGTGCATGTAGCATAGATGTAGGGTATGTGAAGCACAGACTTTGCCACGCCTGCATATTGTTGGCCCGAAACGCTACGGTGTGCTACCACATCCACTAGGAGAGGATAGAAGAGGCATCAAGAGGCACACTCTTTGCACAGCTAGGTGCAGGAGTCTTATGTAGTTCAGTCAGATATTACATTCTACCCTGCAAATTATGCAGTGGAGTTGTAGCGAATCCATAGGCCACGTGTGAGGTGAAGACCTCCAAGATTCAATCCAAACTGGCTGACTCAGGACAGCTGGAACGATGGTCGGGATTACGACTCACAGAACACTACAGGTGCGATTCATTGTGAAGCTCTTTGGCTGTGTTGTCCCAAGCTAGGAGACTTATCTTCATATTGGTACCAGAGCCTCTAGTGATTGAACTCAGAAGTTTTCTGTTTTGGACCGCAATGCCAATGTTCAGAGTCGTAGGTGAGTGGGCAGATGGTGGAGCGTGGAAGAGACAAAGACAGGAGCCTTTGTCATGGGCAGAGAAGTTGAAGCCCAGTGCAATCACATGACTGAGAGGCAGTCAACAGTCTGACATAGTTCTTTGTGCACCATTTTGATTGCAGTGGTTCTCTATCTAACAAGTTCATGTATTTCTATATATATAATTTCAACAGCATTCTTTGTAACCATTTTGTCACCATGACTGGTGTTTCGTTCTGTAGCTTGTTGACTATTTCCTGATGAGGATCGCGATGGCACCTGGCAAGAGGAGCTGACAAAACACCTGTCGGCCTCGGCCTCGAGAGATGGAATGCCATAAACTTTCAGGTATTGTTTTCATAGAGTTCTTAGAGGTCAGGTGAGGTTTTGTAAAGGTTAGCATGCTGTGAACTACTGAATTTTTGGATCCCCCTGAAGGTACTCGTAGGGAAAAAAGGTTTGGGGGTATAATACTCTTTGAACATCACTTTTGAAAATCATATGGTTGGTCCATTCTTTTCATGAACGGTTTTTAATATGCTTCAAAATCATGTCGGACAACTGTTCCACTTTTTGGCTTCCCTTTTGTCAAAAAACCTTTACTCCGTTGCATTACTTTACAAGACTCAAGATCATTTTCTTCGATGTATTTCAGAACCCCCGAAATCATTTCCTCTCGACTAAGGCTTCATTGGGACCCAATTTACATAGTGGGAAGCATTCTGTTGACATGATTTGACAGCGATTCCAAAATCGTATCTTATATCCAATACATTTCACTATCCCTTCCCACCACAGAAATCATTTTCATCATTTTTTGGCTGAATTTGTGGGGTCACTGTGCCACCAGATCGTGACCATCAGACACTTCGAATCATTTCCCAAATGATTTGAACGGATTTTATCATTTCCCCAAATGATCAGACTTGGAACACTTGGGGAATGACTTCCCAGCATCATTTGGTAAAACTGATTTCAAAGTCAGAAGAAAGTTTCTGCTGAAATGACGACATTATTTCAGTGGCGGAGGGAAGTGTATGATCAAAATGTTCTCATGTGGTGGCAAGCCTACCTTGGAAAATGATATTTGCGGCGGGGTTAAGCCAACTCACCCCAATAAATCATTGTAGAACTGCTTTCAGGGTGGGTACCGCATCAACACCTCTTGGGTAGCAGTGGTGATTTTTGACAAATACAATGTGTTGTTGCTGCCTTTTTCATGGGGAGTTGCACATGGCACCTATACAACAAAATGTAAAGACTATAGTGACATTATATGAATCTGGATTCTGGACTTTTGTCTTCCTCCCCATTCTATTTGATGCGTGCGAAGATTCAATAGAGGATAGATGACGATTGCTGTACACTGTGTTGTGTACGCAGACTCCTTAACATCCTCAACCGATTGTGACGGTAGGATTGGGAGAAGGCTCAGTACAAGAAAGAGAAGAAGGAGTTGCAGTTGGGTTCTTGCTGTCTTGTTATTGACCTGGCACATTCCCTCAAATTTGGAGCACTGCACTGATTCCCATACCAAGTGCGTATGGACAAGATGATAAGCACGCATCCTTCTCATGAACCATAGGCAAGGCAATGGCAGCCCAAGTGCCAAGATAAGATGGGACCAATCTCATTTATATAATCTCTTAACAGAACCACCTGTGTTCAACCATGCGCTCAACCACCCTGTCACTGCGTGTTGTTGAAAAGGAAAAGAAAGAGAAAATGGAGAAGAAAGAACGAAAAAGTCCCTTGAAGCAGTCCTAACTTGTCTCAAGGTGCTCTTGTCAAATATTCCTGTACGTTCACCTCTTCGTGGAAAGAGATGGAAAATTTTCCCAATTACTGGGATATTTCCAGACAGCTTATTTTGACTCAATTGTGTATCCAACGTGCAGGGCCCTGGGTTGCCCTGGTAAGGTGAGTTTGGGATTTCGGCGCAGGATGTGCCGAATCTCGGGTCTAGTTCTCTTGAAGGTAAAAGATTCTAGCAAGGGCACCCAGGCCCAGTGGCAGCCCGTGCAAACATAATTAAGTTCACCTCATTAGCATTGGAATTACTAAATTCTGTTCAATGCAATCAGATGACTTTTGACAAGGCAGTAGAGAAGAATCCATGGCAATAGGATGCAAGAAGGACATATTTGTTCAGGATCAGGATGGCAGTCAGAGGGAAAGTGCTCAGGATTCCCAATCTTTTCCCAGCCGCCGCATTGGAAATGGAATGAGTGATTTCCTGTGTATATTAGGAGGTTGGGATGTTTGATGTTTTGTTTCGTGTGGCAAACGACCCAAATCCAAGACGGGCCGACTTGCATGTCCACAAAATATCCAAGGACCGACGATTCCAGACACTTGGCTGGAGGGTCAGAGCTAGTAAAGGTGTATGCAGGTCGGAAGATTAGCCGTTTGACCAGGCAGAGGAGACCCACAGCTTCCGTTTTGAACTACTGCTTTTGGACACAGTGTGACCATGCAAGGTGTGAACAAATGTGAACAATATATTATTACGGAGTTTACGGTTTATATACTTCGTAGTCATGTGTTTCAAATTGACGATTGACATCTATAGTCAATGAGTCATTGCTCCCTATGTCCCTTCACTTCTGCCAAGGATAAACTATATGGCGAGTCGTGGGAACTTCCCAGGGAGCACGTCGGCTTGACGTTGATCAAGGATGAAACATAGCAGCTTAGCAGGGTTTGAATGTCAACTCAACGTGTTTTTTTGGGTTGGAAATGATCATGAGGAAACAATAGGAAACAGGTGACTAGGTGGTGGTTTCAGATATTTTTTATTTTCACCCCTACTTGGGGAGATGATCCAATTTGACTAATATTTTTCATTTGACTAATATTTTTTAAATGGGTTGAAACCACCAACTAGGCGATACATGCTGATGTGGTACTTTGTGTTTTCATTGTTTTTGTTGATGCTTTGGATAGGTGTTGAAGGGCTGCAATTGGGTGCCAAACCTGTATGACATTTGCATGCTGTGTTGCATGAGGTGAAGATCTCCATGCTTTTGGAGGGCAAGACATGAAATTAACGGAAATCGCTATCAGATGTTTAGTGCTTATCGGTTATCGACGTCACATGTTGTGGAAGGGTCAGCGGCTCGGATTTCGTGCGCGTCCAGGACCGATCGAACCAACACTGGCAGTACGCTTTTTGGGACGAGAACCGTCGCCACTGAAATATGAATTCAGTGACATTACATCCATGTTTGAATTTGAAATTCAATTTATGTTCATGTTTGCCTCTTTGTCATGCTTGTCCATGTATTGCAAATCCTTAATTTACTTTTTTTGTATAACCTCCATGCACATTGTACATCCAGTCTTGTGTGCTCCAAAATTTCTGTACATGCTGCGCTTAGCCGACTCAGGATCTTTTGCTGGGCACCTTTCAAGTATTTGGACGGCTCAGCAGTGCAACATGTGACTTTGTTGCCATGGATGTCCATTGGAGGAGAGGACAGCTCCAAAGATGCCACGGAAATTCGTTTGAAACACAATATCATGCACAGGGAGTGTAAAAGGTGATGAAGAAACAAAAGTATAGCTATGTAGAAAGGTCACATCTACGTGTGCGTGTGTAGCTTTACATTTTGAATGTTTTCAATGCAGTGTTTGTTGGACATTATATAAGTGTGGAACCAGAAAGGCTAACACAAAGTGGCCACATGGCAGCTACTTACTGTGTGCCTTAGGATCTCATGAGGCCATCGATCCATACAGACAAGTACTCGTGTCTTAAAACTATAGACCCAACTAGCATTTGATTTCCACAGACTTGGGTCCAAGTTCACATTTACATGTTAGATAGAATTATAGCATCATAGAATCATACATGTTACATATGTGCTCCCATATTGAAGTGAATAGAACATGTACCCACAGTATTTCCGTACAGTACTGGCGTCATAGACAGGACTCAGCCAATCAAGTCGATGTGAACTTCCCTTTGCCGGGAGTCCCCGGAGTCTGAGCGCTGAGGTACTTTGCTTTGATCAACAGCTCAGTGGAATGGTTGCAACCACAAGGTGACAAGGCATTCCTGAGCCACTGGGTCAGGATTTTGGTTGGGGGTTGGCCAAGTACCAGCTCAGCTGCAGCTTAAAGTCAAGTGGATCATAATGGATCGATTAAGTTCAACGAAGAATTTACATGTGACGTGAATACATCTGAATACATGATGCCAAAAGCATCAAAATTAAAATCATCAAACAATCCAGCATTCAACCAGGGAGATTAAGAAGTCACGTAGGCTTTGCCAACAACCTTGTGCCTTGGCAAGTGCATGATTGCCACGGTTTTTGGCCAGGGGCCGATGCCCAGAAAGAGTCATGGTCGCACTGATGTGAGCTTCTTGTTATTTGATGGTGCTGCTGCATGTATTGATAAACTGTATATAATTGGTAAAGGTGCTTGTGGGCCGTGATTCATTAACCAACCTGGGAGTATACTGAATATATGCAATATGATTCACTTTGGTCATTTTTCTTGGCTGGACTTTTTCCATTCCATCCTTACGCCGTGCAGATGTCATGCATGGCAGCATGGCGGGAGTTTGTTTGATTTTGCCTCCCACTGATGATCACCCCAAATGAATACCAATGGTGGTTTAGATAAAGTATTGAACATCATATGTAAAGTTGTTTGTAGAGTCATTTGTGGAGACGGAGATTTTATCAAATACCATTTTGTTCATGGTCTTTGGGGTCAGTGAGATAGTTTGACCAGATAGCACTGACTCTGACGCACCAGTCAATCGTTCGCGTTGAAAAAACGACTGCGTTTTCCCGCACCAGCCCTTCCACACCAGAACGATGGGAACGGTACATAGTGCTTGGATGTTGTTTTACATGTTTTGGCGTTGTATTAGAATAGAAAAAGTAACTTCATGAAGTATGTATATTGTGTATTTATGATATGACATATATTATAGTTATGTCGGCCATTGTAGCTTATTCTAGAAATTTAGCAACTTGAAAAAAATGGGGTAAAAAAGCAACAAAAAAAAAGAAACCATAAATGCAAAAAAAATGGGCTTGGCACAAAAGGATGCAAACAACAATTGTACAACGCAATAGTAAAGGCCAGGAGTTAGAAAACCAGGCAAAAGAAACAAACCACATGCACTTCTAGGATACATGTTTTTTCCCTCTTTTGCTTTTGTTTTTTTGCTTGTTGTTGCTTGTGTTTGCTTTTGTTTTGCTTTTATTTTGTTTTCACTTGCTCTTTGCTTTTATTTGCTTTTATTTTGCTTTTATTTTGCATTTTTTTGCTGTTTTTTTTTCTGCTTTTTTTTGTTGACTGTTTTTTTTTTCTGTTTTTTTTGCTTGCTCTTTGCTTGTGTTTGCTTTTATTTTGCTGTTATTTTGCTTTTATTTTGCTTTTTTTTGCTGTTTTTTTTCTGCTTTTTTGCTGACTGTTTTTTTTTCTGTTTTTTTGCTTGCTCTTGGCTTGTGTTTGCTTTTATTTTGCTTTTATTTTGCTTTTTGTTGCTGTGTTTTCTGCTTTTTTGCTGACGGTTTTTTGTTTGTTTTTTTGCTTGCTCTTTGCTTGTGTCTGCTTTTGTTTTGCATTTTTTCTGCTTTTTATTTGCTTTTTTTCTGTGTGTTTTTTTTGCTTGCTTTTTTTTTGCATTTTTTTTGCAAATTCATTTTGCTTTTTTTCTGCTTTTATTTTCCATTTTTTCAAGTTTATGTTTTTCTATAATTAGCTGAGAACTGGATGACATAATATTATAGATTCTTTGAAGACGTCTCGCATCTTTGAACAGTGAATGCGAGATGTGCTATTTGGTCACATGTTCACCCGAGTAAAATTTCCCAGAAGCAGCATGAAACAACTAAGGACTGCCTGGTTGGTCAAACCCGGCTGTGAATGTCAGTACAACTATGGTCCTTTCCAGGTACCTCGGCATCACAAAACGAAACGCATGTTTCCTCAAGAGTTTCACCAGTGCGGGTAGCCGAAGCCATTCTGCTTGGAATTTGCGTTTTGACTTGTGATCACTTGTGATCACGTGTCACGTTGCTGAAAACCATCCTTAAACCGCAACCAATTGTGTAGTCAATTGTGGCCCAAAATCATGCCGGCTCATACTTCATTTCAAAAAGGCCAGACGCACGGATTTCTGTGAGGTTCCACCGTCGCCCTTTCCACCTTGGATGGTGAACCTCATGTCGGAGGCGGGAAGGTAAGATGATAGAAAGGTGTGTGAGGTTGTATGATTGGCAGTGTCGATGCAGCTCAGTCTAGACTCTAGACAGAGCAAATTGTCACACATACACAATCATGCACACATAGACACATTCACAAATGCACACATACACAAATACAGAACATACACACTTGCACACATACACGTACAGAACATACGCACGTACGCATACACACAAATTTACATTTACACATGACACATACACACACACATACAGTACATAGTCCGACAGTGAGGAGCCACGCCCAAGAGAGAGAGAGAGAGAGGGAAAACGACATAAACATACATGAATGTACGTAGGCTGGAACATGTGCAAAATAGTTGCCTCTCACGATGGTTCAACATAGGCTGGTGTGTTCCTGCTGATATTTTCTTGGGATCAGCTTTTCAGATATCATGACTGCTGACTACTGTATCATGCTAGCTGGGTCTTCTACTGTCCCAAGAACAGTGGACCGCCACGGCTGACAAGAGCACGAGTAGGTTGCCACTGGGTTGGCCACCCTGACGGATACGCAAAAGATACAACGAAACAGCAGAAATCAATAGATTTCACGATTCAAAAGTGCAATGACTCTTTTAGTTTATTTTTGCCGTTGTATCTTATATTGTCTTATATGAAAGAACTCACTTTCCGTCAAGAGTATCGTGGGTTAGGGTAGTGGCCATGTCACCGTGGTTCCCATATGTTATGTGTTCCATTTGTATTACCATCGTGCGATGGGGCCACGATCGGTGAACTATCGCGATTTGACACATTCAAAATCCTTTTTGCCTTTGATTCGTCATTGCCATCATACAGACATGATTTTACTTGAATGGACTACTAATAGACACAACATCTTGAAAATCTTGCAATTGTCAACCACCCGCCAATGTCGTACGCCGGAGACCTTTGACGTTTACTTGAATGTTTGTTGATGTAGGTGATGCCCACTTGTGGTGTACACAGTATGATGGAATGGCCGGCTCCTTGTCCAAGACCTTGCGGAAACCGATTCATTGGTGGATTCCCCCTTTGCACCACCTTGTACTGTTTGTGTATAGATTGACATCCTGGTAAGTTGCGAACAGTCCTGTATGTCCGAAGTTCGGCCCCAGGACTGCTGCAACCTCAACCTGTATGTTGATGGTAATTCTAGCGTTGGATGGCACGCAGATGATGAATCTCTTTTCCAAGGATGCTCAGCCAGCGATTCAGAATGATTCAGAGTTACAAATTTCCTTGTTCTGTGTATACTTTTGTTTCCAAATAGCTTGAAACAGGCACAAAACTCAAAGAAACTCCTGGGCCAAAACACCACTGCAGACACAGGTGCATTGCCCAACCGACGTGTTTGCATTACAACCCCCGAGGCAAACATCAGGACATCACCATCATTTCGCTGTCTTTCGGAATGCCAAGGCTGGCAGAGGGTGCAAGGTTGGTGGGGGCGGGTGACATTCTAAGAGTAGTGAGTACTTGCTAGTTTGATCTATATTGTAGATACATTGTAATTATCTCATTACTTGGCGTAAAATGAAGGTTGTGGCCGTGGAATGCCGTGGAAGCAGGTGAAGGGTGTACAAAGGAAGGTTTGTTTGTTTCTAAGTGAGACTTGATTTATTTCACATGTTTTCCCAGGATTAGAGCTCCCATGTGTGTTTCATTCCAGTACTAGTCGTTTTACCTTCGCCAGGAGATTTGAACTCCGGTACAACTGGCCCGAAACTGCGGAGGAAGATGTGCCCTTAGCAGCAAAAGTGAGTGGCTCACATTTGGTTGGGATGTGATGGATGTCGACATAGATTTGGATCCGAATTGTGTTTGAAACGTGGCATCCCCATCCTATGTGTCCACATATGGCTACCCAGATGTGGGTTGTCACACGGTTTCCTAGCTTATTACATGCTGTTCCACGCAGGTGATATCCAAATCAAACTGTTTGGAATCAAGCCATCTCGTGGTGCAATATGAATAACAATAACACCATGTATATAATGTCATGATAATGCGATTATGTATGTTGTGAAGTGGAATGTCAGTGTACTGTAATGAAATGAAATGAGATGGAATGTATGCACGCTTGCATGCAAATACTGCATTTTTTATAAAAGTATTTCATTGCACAATCATTTCACGGTATGTTGTAAGTCAAGCTCTCTATCACAGGTCAGGGATTGTGCACTGAAAGGTGTGCACAAAAGGCTACCTTGAACCTAAAGGTATGAGATTTACCATCCTGGACCCCAGAGGTTAGAGGTAAAAAGACATTGTGACTCCTAGAATTTCAAAATTGTAGAAGATCCAGGTGCAACAGAGTGTTGCTTCTTCACAGTGCGGGTTGGGATCCCTGTATGGTGCTCCACTAGCCATGTTTCTCTTTCAACTGTTAGGATGTCATGGCTTTCGTGCTGAACAACGGGGACTTAATGACCATGGAAGGCATGACTCAGAGACCTGGAACAAATTGTTTGACGAAAGTTTTTGCAAGCCGGCGGGTTTGGTGAGGAACACTTACGTGGCAAGATTTCTGTTTGTCGATGATGGATGACTATATACATAGTGTATGAATATGATAACACGCAATGTACCACTTATCAATTACCATTTTGAATACTCTCTCTATCGTATTAGTGAAGCCTGCCACCGAGGCATTCTCACGATATGTACTGTAGATCATCCAGGACCTGGATATCATTTTTGCCCACAAATCCTTGTTGCAAAAGGGGCAAGGTGGAACACAGTTTCAACAAACAACCTGTGGCAATGAGGTCCGTGGATAGGTGTAGACTTGCACCATGTTACACACCTTTGCATTGCATGCTTGCCATTTCGGCAGCAGTGGAAGGTTATCTCTCCTCCTACTAGATTCCCAGACAAACTGCAGCAATTATGTCATGTGATAGGAACAGTCATGCTACAGTTATACTATTGCAAGCAGCTACAGTTAGAGACATGTACAAGGTGCATACCTATGAAATCATAATATGAACATACTTGAATACTTGAATGCATGGGCATGTATAGCACATACTTTTTGATTGGCGTTGAAATACCAAGAAGGGGTATCACAATTGTTTTATGGAATTGGCTACTGTAAGGGTTCTGGTGTCATCGCTGTCAATGGCCACTGTGAACGCGATCGCCATCGTTTGTGAGTGGAATCATGACATGAACTAGCAACATATAGAGAGCCCTCCCTTGCTCCGAGGAAACACATGCAGCACCGAGTGCCCAAAGAGAGCGTCCAAGGGCCACGTATCAATCTTACTTGGAGATGGGCTGCGTGGACTGCAAAAGGCCAAGAGCATCCGAGACAGCACTCCCACATGATGCATCACAGATGAGTCTGGATGTATGACTCAATTGTACCAATATACTGGCTAGATTTCTAGACTATATATATATATTATTATTATATATTATAATCTTATATTAAATATTATATATACTGATTCATTCACCAATATTATCGTATCATGATATGTTTGCGGAATGCTAGGGAAATGGACTGATGGATGGCTTTTTAACGTATGAAGTATTGATGATACGTTATGTGTTGTATTATTGAATATTATTTATTATGTATACGTTTATATAGGCACGAATCTTGTCCGTCGATCTCTAGCCTCACATTCAAGGTCAAGCGACACCGATCATCGTGCCCATGCGCCCGACAATGCTGAGCATTTTCCCAATTCGCTGGAAACATGCCACCAACCTTCCAAGTGTTGGATGCAACCATCCGAAGCATAGTCATGGGGGGCTGATATCTTAAGTCATTTGACCATACATGAGCACCAGAAAGACCACAAACATCGAATCATTCTAATCTTACCAGGCTTGCATACCTAAAAACATTGATTGATGCATAGCAATCCTATGAGGTTGCCACCGTCCAGTAGATTTTGCTGCGCAATGTTTGCTTGACGAGTCAAGCTGCGTAGCTTTTGACCATGGCTCTCTAGTCTCTAGCTATTACCTGCCAACTATGAGGCATATGTTGGCACCAAAATTCACCAGATGCTTAGACAACTGCAACTGATGCAATTTGATTAGCTTGATAATTCTTGTGTTCGTTGTGCTGGGAATTTTGGGGCCGTAGGCATTCCATGTTGGAGTGGAGCCTTTGGTGTTGGCAGTGTCGGAGCAACTGGCCCTGAGTCATCCCAAAAAATGAGCTTTGCGCTGTCCGCAGGGGGAAGATGGAATGTGAAAGTGACCCTTTTGGATCTTTGTGTAGTGATTAGGAAGTGATAAGGGATCAAGTTGTTGGTGAAGCAGTGGCAACTTGTAAAACTTAAGTGAAGGGTTCTATTGAAGGGCCCTGCCGTATCAGTGGAGTCATTCAGGCGTCAATTCGAGCTTGGCGTTTGCGTCAAACGTTGGATCATAACCTTGGGCAATGGTGCGGATGACATGGGATTATTTTTTATTGAATGGCAGTTGATCTCATAAATGATCATAAATGCCTTTTGCTTCCCAGGAAAATCGTTTGAAGTTTGAGGATGACTCCACCATTGTCACCCTGTGGTTACCCTCAAAGAAATTTCAGATTTCAGACATGACACGTGCCTCGGAGGTCAAGTCAATCTTGTGGAAATTTGAAGTTTTGGTTTAATGCCATGAAATTTTGTACGTTTTGAAGTTCATCGCAGATTTCCAGCAGGTCGGTCATCAGGCCGTGGTCACTGTGTGTCACCTTCGGCCCCTCGGAATGCAGTGAAGGGTTTGGGAGCGGAACGACGCGACTGTCTCACAAGGGTGGCTTGGCCGCGGGTAAAAGATAAGATGGTGAAAGTAGATTCAGATGACACAACTCGTATTGGTTTACTATACCCATCTATACCCTCTAGCTTGGGCCTTGTTGTTTCTCTGTTTCGAATCCCTTTGGCCTGTGGCACAGGTCTGCTGACAAGATCACAGGCACCGGAGGAAGAAGGCGCTCCCCTTAAAAATGTTTCAGAAATGGCATGCAAACGGGGCAAATAGTCAGAACCACTCCAAAATATGAAGCAACACAAGGAGGGCGGATGATGGTGTCCGAATCCTGTCAGGTGGTGGTCATGAAGGAACCTGTCATTTTATCTGGCAGGAATTGATCAAAGTCTCTGTGCCTCGGATGAGTTTCAAAGACTGTGAAGATGATGATGATGATGTGCTTCATTTTTGGCAAAGCTGTCCTTTTTGACAACTATCTTGTTCAAGGAGTATGCACACCAACATGAAGTCCTTGTTGTTTATATTTGTAAGGCTAAATGTGTACCAAACTTCCAAAATCCATATTGAACTTTAGATGTTGGCTCAGAAAGGTTGTGTTGCGATTAGGCCTATGAATTCACAGTTTTCATTTCCCTTCCCGCATGGCATTTGAATGGTTGCGGCCAAGCGATTTGAAGCGACACCTAGGAACAAACATGCTTCGACCAGCTTCCCAAGTTCCTTTGTTGCCACGAACCTCCCAGCATTGGTTGCTTCAAAGATCAAACTCATCGTGATCTTTGCTGTGATGCCAATTGGTTGCTAAGGGTGGGAAGGTGGTGATACATATTACTAAGATTTACTAATTGTACCTTTTGTTTGTCACAGTCCGTTGTTCAATGCCACTTTTAATTATGAAACTATGTAGATATCTATATGTAGTTTTTTAGATTCAGTGGATTTCAGTGGGTTTTTAGTTTTTATCATGTTTCATGATGTTTTATGCATGCATTTGTTTTTCGGTCACAGTTGTACGACCCTTCTGATTGATTCGAATCGGACTCAGAAGGATTTCCAGGCTGTGAATGAATCGTGTCTTGTCAAATTACCGACATGCAACTGGCATGCAGTATCCTATATACCTCATTTCAGTTCATTTCATATGTATAATATTTTATATAATTGTATAAAATCAATATGCTGGAATGCCCCAAAGGGATGACTGAGGTATGACCTTTACAGATTGCGTTCACACGCCGGGAAAGGCTTTAGGTATGACTTAGGGGTGACTTTGTCTGATTTCTGTATTTGTATGTCTATATCTGCGTTTGTGTGGATGGGTAGGCCATCGCTGTCTAGTGTTGTGGCTGGAGAAATCCATGAACGATCTGTGACGGAGATGCAACCAACCGCATGCCCAGGCACCCTTTTCGCCAAAGGTCTTGGCCCAGGACAATGATCCCAGTTGAGCGATGTTTGCTTCATTTTTTGTTTCCATGGTTGGAGCCAAGTTTTGACGTATTTTCAGTCCATTCTTTGTTGAGGTGTGTTGCCTCGGCTCACAAGAAGTTCCATGATGATCATTTCAGCTGCATCATAAGATTACTTCAGATCACTTCATGCTCTGGATTTCAGCGCATGAGTTGGGCACAGATTGTGGCATGTTGTGGCATATGTTTCCTGAATGTTTCGACAACCTGCATCCTTTTGGTGCCTGCCACTTGAAAAACGGCAAGGAATATTTGATTGGTTTGGTGCTGCAGCAAAAGTACCATGGCCGTCAGGGTTGAACGGCTGTTTTCAAAAATATTCAGGATGTGTTTCTTGTTTGGAGTTTCAATAATCGTTGCGTTATGCATCGTTATACAATATGTTGTTTGAAAGAACGCAGTTTGTTTGCAAAAAGTTGTCAAGACCTTTGTTTTTTCAAATCCCTTGACCACTATCACAAAGGAGTAGACAAACCAGTGGGTGAGACCTTGAGAACTAGATATGTAACTATACTAGTGCTGAACAAATACACAATGTACACTGTATATTAATTTTCCCCACCAAACAACGAGCAAATGAGCAACAACTTCAGGGTTATCAAACATTTGATTGTTTTGAACTGCGCAGGGATACTCTGCAGAGATATTGCCCCTTTGCTCCTGCACTCACTCAACTAGTGCCCTATCAAATTGTTTCTTGACTTCAAGGTGTGTTTTCGGGTGTGCAGGGGATCAATGAGAGAAACTTTGAGGCACAACAATCATCCTAAACCCAGCTCGAATGCTGGAGAATCGTGGAAGCTTTCCTACTCTTTATCAGCCTAGTGGGTAATTTCAATTGTTTGGCAGGACGAGTCTCAAGTGATTGGCTCTTAAGGCTGTTTTGAAGGCAAATTTGACCCCTCTTACACATGCATTACAGAAGTGTTTCGATAGCAAGTGGTACCCGTGTGCTTTGTGAATTTCTGTTTGTTGCAGATTGCATATTGCACTGATGTTTTGACATCAAGTCTGGCACTTTGAGTTACTTACATAGTCAAATTTAGTCAAGTGCAACGCTTCAGCAAGATTGAAGCTTCCAGTTGCAATGAGTTTCGATAAAAGTGTGCCAGCACTACCACCGTTTTTTCCATTGCAGCCATGCGTATGTAATGATATGTGATCCACATCCAACATCCTAGCTGCTTAGCTTTCAATCCATTCGTCCAAGTACCTACAAGCACATTCCTTCTAGTAGCACACCGCCTGTAAAGGGCTGGTTTCATGTTTGGTGTGATTGGTTGCCTCTATGCTTCGGGGAAGAATAGTTCCAAAGTGCTTAACCTTAGCAACATGATACCAAATCGAGTGTAATTTTCTCAACCTGTGATTCCGGCATTTTACTTCAGATCCATGATGCGAAAGATAGGGATGTATATAAATAATTTAAGCTGTACATGTCTTTATGTGTAAAAAATACAGAGAGATGCATTCATACCCGTATATGATGCAGTATCAACCAACAACTGAATCTCAAGGACATTTCATTTTCTTCCACGCGTGGTTTCAGATTGGTTCATAACCAACGAGCCCATCAACCAACCGCGATGTGGCTTAGGAAGACTTGAAGCTTCCAATGCGAACGTTGTTGAATCATGAGTTGGAATGGTTGGTGTGGATCCCAGCGGGCTGATAAACCTCCTTGTTGCTGGGTCCGTGATTGGTTTTGTAGAGCTCTAGACTCTAGATCATTGCAGATGCACGATATCAATATGTATGTTTTAAATATCCATGCTGCCCTTTGTAATGATGGCCCGGAACAGGAACTGGTGTAATTATTGAAAGTTCATGTGTGTTACAACATGGAAAGTACTTGTTGATAGTACTTGTTTCGTTTTGGACTGAACATCCAAGACAGGCCCGTGCCATGAGCTTTGCCGGTGCATCATGGAGCAACTTGCTTCTGAACCATTGGCCTGTCTTTGGGGTCCTTCGAAGAGTCCGTGACATCCGGACTCCCACCCTGCGTGACTTGCATTGAAGGAGGTTCGAATGTTTGCGAAGTTGGTATCGTGCGGCTCTTGGTCTTGGCTGGGGAAAATATAGGTGCTTCAGTCCATCAAGTAGTTTTAGGATGTTTTAGGTGGTCAACCACCACCTTGACCTTAACAGTCGAAACTAAAGACACCATAAGGTGCATGGACCTGGTCCTATATCCATGTGCTTTCAGCCGCTTGAGGTCAAAGTGTTGAGAGCTACTATCAGCAACTGGAGACTACATCCAAGGCTTTGCATGTTGGACAGGCAACTTGGACTTCATTCACCTGGCATGTGCTTTTGGCCTGTGAAAGATTTGTGCGATGTATTTTCCATATTTTCTTGCAATGTGTGAACCCCTGATGAATCACAATGATCAACTGCTGAAGCAAGTGTCTGAAGTATCAACCCCATGACAACTGAGCATTACTTGGTGTTGATCCCTTCATCCCAAGAATATGTTCGAGGTTTTTCGGTTCAGCAGCACTAGGTGGTTTCAAAGAATCTGGGCAAATTGAAGAAAATATCCGAGGCATTCGCATATCTCAACCGCACAGATGATTGTGGCTGGGACTTGTGTCATGCTGGTTGGTCTTGTTTGATGTGGAAGAATCCTGATATGTTGCACGCAATTCTTCATGAACAGAGTTTTTGCATGTCCAAACGTATTTTGAATGAATATGAATGAACCGGATATATATGATAGTCTATATGATAGTATTTTATGTTTTTGATATGTAAATGCATGTGATGCAAATGAATGCATATGTATGTACATCATGTTTGGCTACATCATGTTGGGGGGTTCACACACACTTCGCCACATATCCACAGAATCCACATAGCAGCTGTGCTCCAGAATGGAGCTAAGAGGATCAGGTTTGTAGCCTACTATAGAAAATATGGCCCTAGGTGCTAGGCATGAAGGATTTCTCAATTCCTATGGAATTGGAAGGGGCATGCAAAGCTGCAAGATTTTGGTACCAGTTGTAGTGATGTTGAGGTCGTACGAAACGACCTTGGTCACAGCTAGTGCTCAGCTGATGCACCTTTGCCATACCTGCAGGTATGGCTGGTGTCACTGCGCGACTTCATTTAGCACTCATGGCAGATGCCAAAGCGGATGCCAACTTTTTGACCTCGCCCATGGACGCTTCGATGGTGTTTAAGCGATGACAATGGCATAAGCAAATTCTAAATGGAGGACATTTTGGAGCCAGTAGTTCAGAGCAATTGTTTTTGAATACATTTTGTTGGCGTAAATTGACACGCACTTGCATGGCTTACAAAATCATTGTATATAGATTTAGAATTTATGATATATAGTTTCATCCTATTTCCTTCTTTAATATGATTGTGCCCCGCCAGTCTTTGGGTGGATTTGTGTGGATTTTGTTGACTGGCCCTACCTTTCCGAATTGGTGGGGTTTTATATGGCTTTGTAATTCGTTGCGTTTTGATGTGTTCACACCATGTCCATCTCTTTAAGTGCCCTCAGTAGGTTGATTTTGTTTTCTCTTCATTTTCCGACTGCACAACTGTGGTCTTTGAGGCGCAACTGGTGGATGATGCCGAACTGCAGGCTGTCCGTTGCCAGCGGAAGCTGCTGCCACGGCTACGGAGGCTAGATGAAATCAAACATGGTGGACAATTCCACGGTGGTTTTACCGGCCTTTGCAGAATTTCTATTCTAAACACATAGGATGTGAAAGCATTACTGGGTTTGACCCGTCCCTAGAGTCACACATGTAAATCCTACTCTTTGAAAGTTTCCAGTATGATGTGATATTCCAATGATATGATTTCTGTTTGAATCTATATAGTTGAATATTGTCAGGTTTAAAAGATCTTAAAAGTTGGGTGCCGTTTTGTTTGATTGAGAAATCTTTGTTTATCCATGGGAACGTTTCAGGCTCATCACGGATCCTGCTCCTGTACTGACGTTGCTGCATGAGATTTGGCGGAAGCTGCGCCCAACAGGTCCAGACGTAACGCGAAGATTTTTGGCCATGGTCACCAACGGATATGTACAAAGTGTACTGGTATGCATCTGTAGAACGAATGACCTATGGACCTATTGCTATGCCGATGTTGAGTTTCTACACTAAACGTATTGAACAGAGATTCCAAACCATTGTGCAAAGGCATGACCAAGTGACACCTCAAGGCGCCCAAAGATCTTTGATTTTTGACATACCGAAGTCATTAAACTATCTCACTGCGGATAGTTTGGCATTGCAAGGGAGGGTTGGCATTTGTTGGTGCAAACTTGAAGTTGGTAGGTTGGAAGCACCTTGCCGAACAAGCCGAAGCTCGAGATCCCACTTCCCTGACAGTCAACGCTTGCCTTTGCCGCTTGGCGATTGATCTTGGGACCTGAATCGACAGTTATCAGAGTGGAAACACAAAGTTCAAGACGATGGGTTACGGTCACATAATACACCACCCTTTCTGCTGAAGAGCCACTTGCATATCCTTGGTCATTTTGAACAATAGTTCTAGGACTCTAGGGTGATTTTGAGTTTTTGGCGTCAAAGCGCCAACTCACGGTGACATTCCTTTTACCATATCGAATTCCCATTTTCGAGACACCTGTGGCCAAGGTGAATTGGAATGGGAGATGCAGCTGTCCGAAGAAAGTAGCTCCTTGAGCCCAATGATTTCCTGTTGCTTTCGGGAGTTGTCCATTTCTTTCCCTTATCTTGATACTAGCGTTTGAGGATTGTTAAGTTAAACAAATTTCATCAGATGAGTTGCAGTAGCTTTCAACCTGCTGTTTCTCGCTTGAGGCTTCCGGCACCTTGACTGCAGGTCATGCTGCCTGTGTCGTGGCGGATGGGAATTGCTTTGTCTTACTGAGCGGACGACTCATTTTGAAAGTGAAACCATGGGGGCCTTAGATGAATCCTTAAGTTCAGGATTGGCTTTTGCACACAATATTTTTCTGCTCTAAGTTTTTGCTTGACTGCAAATGACGTATATGACACTCCAAATCGTGGCTTTGAAAGTGAACCCGAATCCAGGTTGGTGTGTTGTTTAGGGCTGCAAGCCACTCACAAACAACTAAGGTGTATAGCCTCTTGGCTTCAACAGCAGATGGTTTGCAATGTTTAGAGTTACTACTGGAATACAAGGATGCAAGATGCAAGAAATGCCATCGATGCCATGATCAGGGCGTTGTTTGGGCAACAGTACGGCTTTTTAGGGTCCTAGAAGGGTTGGAGCAGGCAGTGACACACTGCTTTCAAAATGGGAGAGGCATGGAAGAATTACTTCATAGCAGTACCGGTACCTAAGGCGATCTAAAGGTTAAAGGCTACCCTGCAGAATTTAAACCTCTCATTTCCACGTTGGATCGCTTTGCTGTGTTTGTTCACGATTGAGTGGGCAAAGCTTTCTTGTGTTGACTCATCGGCCTAGGAAGTCCGCAGGAAACAAGGGCACAGCAATCTCATTATGCTTGTGATTGCCTTTAAACTTGAAATTATATATGTTGTTTCAGGTGCAAACTATAGCGACCAGGGTGTTTGTTGAATGGTTTTGCTAGAGTCGCTAAAGTTCAACTTTGCTGATTTTATTTTTCGATATTACATGCATGCAGACACAACTGTAGTTTCATGTGTACTTCTGTTCTATATTTTTGCACCTCCGTGGTGCAACCTACTTCAGCCATTCTCAGGACAGCTGGGGATGTTGCGATCCTTATGGAACTGGTGACTTCTTCTGTAAGACTCAGCCTGGATGCTACCAGGCACATTGCAGACTCCCAGGTTTCTACAGAAAGTATATACTTTAGACGTATCCCCATCTCACCCGCCAGGAGCCAATTGATAAGGTAATTTTCTTTATTTTCAGTCTTTGGGCCCATAATGATTTTCGCTCTCCACTATGCCACTGGCATAGGCCCGATTTACAGTCATTCAACAAGAGAGTCTAGTTTGAATCCCATTTTGACACCTTACCTTTCATTCCAGCAGTCCACCCAGTGGAAAGCCAGGCCTATGACAGTTGTTTTCCCCGCAAGGCACAGATTGGAGGTGCAGGCAAGCTGCAAGCCACAAGCTGCACAGCACTTCATGACCTGCAGTTGAAAACCATACATTTGATCCAAGTTGCATGTGGATCCATACTCAGTTTTTGTAATAGCATATGGTTGAAGTGTAGAGACCAAAGCGGAAGCAGGTTTGGCACATTTGGTGGAAGAGCAGAAGGACTTTTTGAAGCACAAGTGGAAAGCTCTTTGGTCCAAAAAAAAATGTGTTTGTGATTGTGTTCGCTATGTGGTGGCTCGCCAACTTCGAAACCTTTAGCTGTTTTGTGATGTTTTATGTGTGTGTTGTCATGCAGATATTGTTTGCAAGCTATACGTATATATAACATGGGAAGTATCATATTACAATATTACAATTGATTACAATTGTGTTTGGAACTATTGAAGGTGCTACACCATCTACTGTCTACTGGATTGTCACTTGAAACAGCGACCTTTGGAAGGTTCCAAAACCTCCGCTGGACCGAGGGCACTCGACCAAGTGATGACCTTACAAAGTGCCGGCAGATTGCCATGGCCATCGAAGGGAAGTCAGAGAAGACCCAGGTGAACCAAAAAAACCAAACTGACAGGGCTGGATACGGATGACCGTTTCGCAAATTTGTAAGGCTTCTTTTTGGGGTTTGGGCTGATTTTTGGGGTTTGTACCTTATCAGGCTGAAGATTTAGGCCTAGGCTCTGATGAAAGATGTGGCTTTCATGTACTGTGACTACTCAACTCTTTGAAAACAAGAATGTAAAGATACTTATGCACCCTTTATATCCCTTTATATCCCTTTATACCCCTTTATGTGATATTCC
This sequence comes from Breviolum minutum Mf 1.05b.01, assembly GCA_000507305.1. Taxonomy (NCBI): domain Eukaryota; class Dinophyceae; order Suessiales; family Symbiodiniaceae; genus Breviolum; species Breviolum minutum. The sequence continues at coordinate 14,420 of DF239912.1, read as the reverse complement.
GTATTTACATGTTAGCCATGGTTCTTGTCGCCGTTGTCGTCATTATCAGCTTCACCATCATATCTTTTGTTCATTATACATTTTAATCAGAATAATCCGAATAATCACCATCGCCAATAGAAGACGATTTCCCACACACAACGAGATCATCAGTTTATATACATTGGCCAAACCCACGGGAGACCTCGCTCATTCTCAGCATGGCGGCTTGAGGTGTTGGACGTTGGAGCTGGCACGGCACCCTGCAAGCCTATCATTCGATCTTTGGGCTATGCCTACACTGCCCAGGCATGGATGTTTCCCGATGCTAGATCGCCCTTGGAAGACTTCTATTTTTTAGATTCATTAGTGTCACGGCTTGGATGGCAACTGATGAAGATGTGCCGCCCCCAAAGCTGCAGGATGCCAAAGAATATGCAGGCACCGAAGGCATTGCTGGATCAGTGTTTTTGTGGCTGGGCTATGTTGACACGGCCCTTGAAGTCTCCCCTTAAACTTTGAATCAGCAGCCTCAGAATTCCATGGACCCAGTTCCACGCCCAATGTCAAGTTCGTTTGGGCAGTTTTTAAATCAGGGAAGCAAGTACCTTGGAATGCTGGAGAAAAAACGCTTCACTGTGTGATGTGATATGAATTGATATGATATGATGTCAGATGTGTTCTTACCAAGAATTTGATGTTGGTGTTTGTTAGACCACGTTCAAATCATTTGTGTATGCCTTTGTTTTTGCAAGTCGCTGTTGAGTGAGTTTCAGAAGGTGCACTCAAGTGAGAACTTCCTATATCATCAATATCAACGTTGCCACGATTTTTATGACTCCAGCGAAGTGGCATAGCTTGAAGTTGTGTCATGTTGTTGTGTTATATTCTAGACATTTATAGACGATAGATATATTTTTTCTGTTGCATTCTCCTAGTTCCTGAGTCCACGAGGCACGGCTATGCTGACATTGATGTGGTGTCGGATATTGCCAACATGCCTTTGGCAAACAATTCCTTTGACGTGGTGATTTGCACAGATGTCTTGGAGCACGTGCTACGACCTCGAGAAGCTGTTCATGAGATCGGCCGGCTATTGAAGACACATGACTGAACAGCGTTGCACATGGCATAGTCGCATGCTGGGATAATGTTGGGATGGTCAAGGCTTTTGACAAAGAAAGATGTTCGAAGAACAATGAAGAACGATGGTGAGACAATCGACGCCTTCTCAAGTGAAATGCCAGATGAATAGGTGTTGTGCTGGGCGAAGCAGAAAGTAGGAAATGCGATCCCTTTCTTCTACTTATTTCATTTTATGATGGTGAACAACGGCATGATGGCTTCTACATGCTTCTACATTCTACACATTTCTGCACGTTGTGCCTGTATTGGCAACTACAGTAGTAAGATGTATCACACCAGCAAGGTACCGGAGTCAACAGTCGTCAGCAACGATTTTTTTCCTAAGCAATGCTTTGTTGAGCTCTGAGGGCTGGAGGCATGGCATTCATACAGGTTCCTTTCGGAGGACCTAAACATTGAACTCAGGTTTTCACTGCTGTTGACTGGCATGACCTTGTGTCATTTGGTAGTCAGCAAGTCCTGTGGTGGTACCCAATCTCAGCGGTCACATGTCCATGAGTTTGTATTGTTGAAGCTTGAAGGTGAAATCTGGCCAAAGCATGCCGTAGGGATAAAAGGCACCATTCATCACCGTTCCATACCAACGCATCATGCCACATTGCCAAAGCACAGGAGCTTTGCATAATTTGCCGCATCATTACTATGCAGGCTTCACCCATTTGTGGTTCCTTGGGATGAACCGGCTCTTTGAGTTTGGTGATGGGGGTCATCACATCAAGGGGGTTTTGTTGCTGCGTCGGTAGTTTGTAAACGGATCTCTTTTACTTGAGTTCCTCCATACTCCACGTCATGTGGTTTCAGGCATCGTGGCATCAAATTGAAAGATTCCATACCATGAGACGACGTAAATGGTCCGTGCATGGACCTTTGCATATTGTTTGGGTGGTTTTGATGTGTACATTCTACACGTGTGTGGTTTTGAAGGGTGTTACATGTCAAATTGTTTGCAGTATTTGTTGTTTCTCTTTTTGATGGGAACAAAATGACTGTATAATAATGATTGTATGCTACGTGCATTCGTTATCATTCATGTTTGCCATGGATTTTCATCATGTCGCACTTCATGTTGGGATGTTGGGGTGGAAGCGGGATGCCATGAGGTTCGAGAAAATCGCTGCAGAGGTGAACCTCGAAACGGTTCCCTGGATTCCTTGCAAGCTCCAGGGAGGATCATGGAAGTTTGGGTTTGTTTGGGATGGAGATATTTTCCAAATTTCTTTGACCGATGGAAGTTCAGGCATTTCCTGATTGGTCAAATTGTATAATCCATCTAAAAAACAATGGTGCATTGAATGCTACATAACAATAGATAACATCAATATTTTGAGTGAGGGGCCATTTGTACTGCAAGCTCCTGAAAGCTTGTGATCGAGGCTTGGGGTTATCACTTCGAGACATTGGGAAAACGCATCCAACGATCCTTGCAATCTGAAGAATGTTTGCCCCTTGGATCAGAAGGTCTGAAGGGTGGTGACCAAGCAAATTGGTGTTACAGTGACAGCTTAACGGATTTTAAGAGTCTAAGGGGTTTAAGTCGGTTTAAGGTCAATTACAAACAATTTGGATTTTCAATACATGTTATGTTTAACCACCAATGCTCGACACATGTAAAGATAACTCTTGGAAGCTCCAATGTTTGTGCATTGAAGTAGTTCGTTTGCTTGGGATAACTTTGGACTCCCAATCCCCAATAGCAACCTGGGCCGAGCCGCTTGGGCACCTAGGAGTGGGCTCTTTGGTGGGTCAGCAGCAGTTGCATGGAGACATCATGTCACATGGCACCGTTGGTATATGCGTGGGTTGAAGGTTTCAGTTGCTCTGTATGAAATTGACATCATCCTTATGGTAATCCTCATTTTGTTGCGTTTTTATTGATGGCCATTCCTCAACAACAGACAATACCGATGACTGAATGACTTTTCCTTTGAGCCCGAAAGGTCACTGTTGATTTGCCCAATGTTTTGGAGCATCTCCGCTCTTGTCAGAGCAGTCCAGAAGGTTGAGGGACGGTTGATGTCGTGTCTCAGTCGTAGTTTTATGATGTATTATGTCCAACAAACTCCAAGGCTCTTCTGAAATCCACTTTGGAACACATCCCTGCACATTTATGCATCATTATGCCATCATGTATTTGAATGTATCATAGTTTCATAGTGCAAATTGCAGTGGCATCAGGTGAGGTCACCCCAAAAGATGGTTTGCACAAGGATTTGTACTTGTTTCCTGGAAATCCAGATTGGTAATTTATTTGATAGAATCTGTACTGTCAAAAAGGATGGGTTGTATGAAAGCGCCAGGTAGCATTTGATGTAGTCAACCAACATACTGTAATATGTCCATGGCCTAGAGCTATAGCGAACGAGGGATGGCGAGGGCAAGAGTCAGATATATAGATGTTCCATAGTTTGTGTTGGAAAGAGAATTCACCAGATGATGTGCAAAGGTATAAAGAAATTTTTAAATGCATCGTAGAATTGAACTGCTACTGTAGAGCTTTCGAATGATTAACTTCATTACGCATGTAGCGCGGTGAGGGCCCTGGATAGGTACATGCATATATGTGCTAATACCATCTAATACCGTTGGACTTTATATGCGTGCCGGTGACAGAGATACACACGGACTAGTGTAGAGAGATGGTATCGCAAGCTCATGGAAAGCATAGCCCTAGCATAACATCAAATGTATTTCTTTGTGGTTCTTGAAAATGTGAATACCCAATGATGTGGTTGGTGCCTCATGCAAGTATATCTAAGGTACTTAAGACACTAGCGATCACTAGTGTTACAACTGCAATTAACTTAACTTACTGTGTAGCTAGCTACCAAGTGCTATAAGCAACCGTACTACGGTATCCATGTGCTGAGTGCTTTTCATTGATTTGGTATCATGTTTCAATGACTCACAGCATGGATGCAGGTGCTGTGGATCAGGCATTTCCATCTGGCATTCGCGCTGTGCTTATCAAAACAGAAAACCTCTGGCCACTGGCAGCCGTGGTTCCATTGGAAGATTTCTGAAGATTTCAGAGATCCAAAATTGGGTTGTTAAGATGGAGTCCATGGACAGCGCAACGCTTGTATCAATTTTTGGAGTGTTTTTCTTTAGAGTTCAAACACATCTAGATCGACTATCGAATAGACTTCCGGCAGGATGCTGCCAGTGAACTTGCATGTGTTCACATTGGTCCATGTTGACTCGTCGCTGTTCGTGGCTATTGCAACTTAGTCCATCACATCTCCACGGCTCCATGAGCAATTTGTTTGTGTAACAGGGGGGGTTGTGGGGGAGAAGAATGGTGACATTTGCATGTTTAAATTTGTGCTTCAATCGTACGCCTTTCTTTTATTGGCGACCAGTTCTTCAGGTTACTTAGCACTGCCACTTGAAGCTATGAAGGTCTTCAAGATTTCTGGAATCCTGGGCATGGAAATCTGTTATGAGATGTTACGAGTACCTATATAATATAGATTATATAATATAGATTACAAAGATATATATATATATGTTTATTGTTCAATTTCATCAGATGCGCTTCCAGACCCATCAAAATAATTGTTGGTTTTTTCCTTACCGGCATGCCGGACATTTGCAGCTGCAAAGGGTGCGCGTTGAGTGCGCAAATGGCTCAAGCCACGGATTCAGCCTTGGTGGCAGAAGAGAATCACACTTTACAGTCGGCTAAACGGCCATATGTATACTGTAACCGCATGAATTTTTATTGCGAACACACCATTGATATCCATTGATGAATAGAAACCTTCGAACCCCTGACTTTTGACCACCCAGCCCAAAGCACAGGCTTCTTTGCTTTTTGATTTGACCACAACTCTTCTCATCCCTTCTTTTCTGGACGATCCCAACACACAACGGCCATGCGTGCACCACGCTGCTCGACCCTCCGGCGCTGCATTTCTGCTGCACTTGTCTTGGCGCCGGCGTGCTTTGTGGCCTGGCCCGCCTCAAGCGAGGCCGGGGTTGATCAATTCAAGAAGCTGCTGAAGATGGTCATGGGGAATGGTAGCAAAAAAACAAAAACAGCTTGGAAAAGAAGTGCTGAAATATACCAAATATTATCCAAATAACAAATTGAAAGATGAATTCCCGTCAGTCAGGGAAGCAGTTGCCGGATGCAAATGTTTGTTTTTCCTGCAGAGTTAAGAAGATGAAGTCCCAACGCTCGACCAGGAGTGTCGCTGCTTTGTTTTTTTCAGAGTCCTTTTTCAGCAATCCATTGGAACAGGAGTATTGAGTATGGATCCCTTGTCATGACTTTTGTGAGGGTAATTTAGTCAATAAGTGACCATATAGAAATGGCTCAAGCCAGTTTGGTCGCGAGATCTCCCAGGTTCATTGGACCTGAGGCTTGCCTGTTTCTTGTAGATTGTTTCAAACTTTGCTGCCATGGAGAAGCTTAGTGCAACACTCGCTTTTTCTCGTCGAATGGCCAGAAGATTGGGGGCCGAGAATGTTGCAGCAGAGCTCTCAAAGTTGATTCACGCAGTGAGCCAGCTTGACCAGAGCTTGAATGAATGTACTGACAGCCCTTCGACCTACCAATTCTCAGACCAAGCCGTTCTGTCTGAGACCATTTCCGACAGCTACATGGCCAAGAAGCGTCGGAAGAAGAGAGCCCAGTCTGTTGTGTTGAGTTGCGCCGGGGAGGAGCCACGAAACGAACACCTTGGTGCTGATAGCAAGGACCAGGTGGAGGAAGTTCTCACCGCTGAGCATGACGTAGGAAACCTGCGCGCTGTCATCCGTGAACGACTTCACACCGCCAGTCGGAATGAACAAGTCACCTTTCTCCAAGCCATGTGCCGACAGTCTTTCGGCGCAGTGGCGGCTTCTGCCGACCAATTGATTGAAGTACAGGTTTTCAAGGCGCGGCTACATTTGATTTACCTGGAAGAACACATGAAGTTGGCACCAACCGGGTCTCAGTTTCAGACGATTTCTAATTAGCCTTCAGCCAAGCTGAGCTTACAGTTTCCCCTTTTGCGCATCGTGTAGTGCTTGTTTCCTAGTCTGGCACTCGCATGCGCTACGGTCCTGAGCCAAGCTTTGGACCCGACTTAGGGCAAAGCCTTCGGAAGCCCTGGCAAAAAAAAAAAAAGTGACCATATAGCGCAAAGCATGTTTTTTTGATGAAATGGTTAAACTGACCCTGAAAACACAGCACAGAGACATTTTGGAGTCTAAGGCCAAGCATTAATGTAGTAGTTTGGAGCTGCGGCGTTTGTTATTTTTGTTGTTCATATGTCCAATCCATGGCATGGGTATTCATGGGTGACATTGACGTGGGAGAGGGACACCATACCATCAACTTCAAGATGTTTGAGTCTTTCCCTTTGCCTTCCAAAAAACTCTTCTGGTATGTTCTGGTGATCAAACTTTTAATTGAAAGTTGTCATCAGTTGGTTGTTTGGACCAGCAAAGGGGATGGCATCGGATTTGAGGGGATGGATGGACCATCTGAATTTCAAATCAACCTTTCTCATGGATGGTACCCTGGATACCTCCACGAATCGATTTTGGGAATCCTCAAGACGTCAGAGCTCCTTTTGAACTTTGAGTTCATTCCCATTCAAAGGTTGCTTGACTTTTCATTAATAAGACTCAAGGTTTAAACCAAGCTTGGGTGTGAGGATGTTTTCAATAGTTTTTTTTCTAACTTCATTTGTTGTTGGCCAATTCTCCTACTTCAAGTGGGTCTTCACTGTTTCCGCGAGGCTCAGACTGTTACTCACCTTCGAGCCCATGCAGGTATCCAGGTGCCGCCTTGGGATGTTGTCAGGTTGATGAAGTGATGTTTTACCGCCTTTGTTTGACCAGGCTTTTGTTGATTCAATGTATCGTAACTACTAGACCATAATGACCATATAAACATAAACACTACATGGATATCCTGGTGATCGTCTTGACTGCTTGGAAAAGCCAAGAGTGGATGGCTGAAAAGAAAGAAGCGATCATGCGCAATGGCGTGCGTCTCCCTAACATAGGGGCATGGATTGAGGGCGCTGGAGAGAGAGAGAGAGAGATCACAGAAATCTACAGTATCCTCGCCATGATTGGCATTTTCCAACGATGCCGCAACCCCGTGGGAATGCAATGGTAAAACATGGATTTGAAAACCAAATCCTCAATCAACTTTTCCAATCAAAATGGACCTATATGGTTTTCTTATGGTTTCCTTGCGTCTGCATAATCCGATATTGGAGAGAAACACTGTAAATCACAGTCGTGTCGCCAAGTGTGCAATGAAGTTGGCCTTTTTGCCTGGAATTGTGCAGTAAAACAGCCGGCAATGCAGTTTCAAGCGGCGTTGTTGAGCTTCCATGGTATCCGCAAAGACCCACCAGGTATACAATATAAATATAATATACATGCATATACAGTATACAATACACATATTCACCAAAGAAGATATGATAAGATTATGATAAGCAGTTTTTCGCATTCATAATATCCCCAAACTGTTTTACGATATTCATTCAATATTTCAAACGACCCGGCATGTCGGGTGTCATCCCTAGATCCATCGCCAGGAGCCCATTGCTCCAGTCACCGATTTCGCTGGAAATGGCCGCCTGTCCAACTGGGGCGCCAGGGATGGGTAAAATTATTTACTGGGGCTACAGCTGCAGACTAGTGTAGCTGTAGGATGCTGCAAGTTCCTTTAAGGCACTGATGCTTTAATGTCTTTGTTGAGTCAATGATTATTTGTTTGGAATTGTGATCAAAAAAGAGGCCGTGATCATATGATCGCAATTTGTGGAGGTGTGACAAAATCAGCAGAGACATATCACTAAGAAGACTATATAAGACTCAACATGGGAGATGCTATGTGGAGCATGCAACTACACACAGCATTTATGGATCTATATACATCACATAACGTAACTATATAGTAACATTACATACGTCCCTACAAATTAATACAAATTATGGTTCAGACCATTCATTTTGGTGATTTTTATCAAACAAGAACACTTGAGTACCTCCCTCAAAACTCAAGGTTTGCTCGGGATGTCCTGATTTGGCGTGTTACCAACCAGGCACTGCCTTCGTTTTGAAGGATGATGTGCTACCAAACATCGCCCCATCGGAGACTCGTCGTTTTGATGTTCCCGGTTTCAGCCCTGGTTTCTTGGCAATGGGAATTTATGACGAAATTCATGGAAGAAATTAATGACTGCATTGGGAAGTGCCAATGCTGGATATCCCTGCAAAAAGATTAGATGTACCAACGATGGATGTGTGGGGTTGCAGCAGATGATTCATCAGAGATGTCATGAAATAGTATTTTTTTGTGAGAGACATGAAACGAGGCTTTGTCGTAGACGGTGCCATCAGCACAGATGTAGCTTGACAGCAATTAGTTGAGCCACTTGGCATCCTCTTGTCATGGTCACCCTGTCGGGTTCAGGACTGATTGTCGAATTCCCAACATACCCAACATACCCGCGTTTGTTTTCACTTTGTTTCGTTGCATTTGATCAGATGAAATTACTGTATTCAGTGTATATGGGTAACATCTAAAATAGAATTTCCATGAGTTTCCGTTTTATTTAGAAATTTATAAATTACTTTGATAGTTGTTTCGTGTTTGAGGTGGTTGTTATTGGTTGTTCAATGTTGTTCAAGTGTTTTTTTCACTTCTGGTTTTCCCATTTGCTTTTGCACCTGATTTCCGTTTTTCATCACGGGCAATCCTCGTCACCTGATTTCCGAGGATTGCAAGAAAGTGGTGCAGATTTGCGAAGACATCGGCTTTCGGACAAGATGGAGTCAGGTCAACTTCAAGGGTGGCGTAGTAACAGTAATCTGCGAATCGACCCAAAATGCTCATATTCCAGGTTGCTGAAGTATTGCAATTGGCCCATGGGATGATTGAGACCTTTCGAAGGGGGTGAATTGAAGCCAATTCATTGAAAACATGCATTTAGGGATGCTCCTGCTCGGAAACGGAAATGTAGCGTGCGTTTGAAAGCAGCATGATTTTTTCACCAACTTTACCTTCTTTACGATTTCTCCTTTGGGATGGGAGAAGATGATAGCAATGCGGTTCTGGAGTTCTGGGCAGAGGGAATATACAATCTTGTATTGTCATATGGGAATTGGCTCGGAGATGGTGCCAAAGCAAGCTGGATGCCCAAACAATAAAGAATAGTTTCAGAGGACAGACAGGTCTATACATTGTCAATTCCCATGCCAGAGCAGTGGCAGGTTGGAGCCGTAACTCTCTTCATGCCGGAGGACTTTTCCAACAGGATTTTTGAAAGGCTGACACTTGCGGCAATGTAAGGTGCATGGATTGGGTTCAATGAAATGAGTTTAGAATAGATTTGAAGTTCATGAGATCATCATGAGAATGGAGTTGAGTTGGAGTATATTTGCAGCAACGAAAACTCGCATAGAAAATAGATATACAGAGATTCGTGTCATTGTGGGCATTGGAACTGGATGGGTCACCTCGCACCCTCCAAGGAAGCCTTTCCTGCCGAATCATTTTGGTGGAAGACCAATTGGCATCCATCGTCGTTCGCCGGTCGCAATGAAACGTGTGTTTTTTTCCGGAAGCAGAAAGAACTGTAATATCTAGGCCAGATCCCTTCCGCCTTTGTTGTGCTGAGGTTGGGCCGTCCTGAAGTACCAGAAGGGGACACTTGCCATGAAAGCAAAGCCGCGACGCCTAGGAAGGTGGTCATAGGTGATAGGAGGCAAGAGGTGTGTAGGAAGAACAGACATAGATCTTGTTTGGGTGGGAATTGCATGTTACAAACGGAACAATATATACTGTATGGCAATGTTTGGCACATAATCATTGATATACAACCATGACCAGTTAGAAAGTATGTTTGACTTCATGTTTTAAGGGAAGCACAGATTTGCACAGTTTGCTTTGTAGGCTTGATGGAACTTATACAGTACTGCTTGGATTCAAGACAACTATTGTTGCTTAGTGAGAGTGGCTGCAGTGTTACGAGAAGTGATGAGGATTCTTTAGATCCTCATGAACATTTTGATAGTCTGCATGGGCGGGGCCATTCCCCTGTTTGTGAATGAATGCGGTCTGCACATCATACAACCTCGCAGAACCTGGTTGTTATATTTGGAACTGGGGATCCCTGGGGAGGACTTTGCTTCAGATACTTCCCTGCATCAAATGGCGAAATGGTCTTTCAGCCTTGGCCCCTGCGCTTCAAGGCAATATTTGAATCCGCACATCGACGGACACACGCCCGGTACAATTCTGGCAGGATCGGTCCGGAACAAAGATTTGAGTATGATTGGTCATTGCCACGCTGAGTTTTGAAAGTGAAATGCGGAGGAGATGAGCTGCAAAAAGATGCGGGGACCCGGTCGTCGGCCGCTTAGGGGAATGAACCTGGAACCACCTGAACCGGAAGGGGATTGATGCATGGTGACAGTTGTGTTTGTCGAGTTTGTGTTGGTCACTATTTTCACCTCGGCCCAAGCTGAAATTCCTAGTGACAATGATCAAAGTCGGACACTATATACAGTCAATCAGGCAGATATGCTGGCATACCTAAGACCCAATACAAATAATTACAAATATACACTGTTACATCGTGCATTCATCCTGCAAACAATTTCTTGGAAGGTAGATTGAAATAGGTGCAAGCTGGGTTTGATTGAGTGGGCTTTCAGAGTTCCACCCCCTTTCTTCACCAAAAATGGTTCTAAGTGGATTTGTGTTTAGGTCTATAGGTATTTCTCCGATGTGAAACTTGATTTTCCAGCTGGGTCCCACCTCGAGCCGTTTGTGTATAAAGTAAGGTACATGTCCTGCCTGTTCTGGCTGAATGATGAAGTGGAAGGCGGTGAGACAGTACTTTGGCATACTTTGGCTGCATTGTACGTGGCTGGGTTGTGTTAGGCCATCCCATCGAATCTCACCACACAATCAAGCATAATATATCTGACATATATATATATATATGATATCAACATCATTCATCCCACAGCTTGAAGGCTTGCTTCTCAACTACGTATGAGAATCGTATCGCCAAACCACACCCCTGGCCCTTATGGCAGGAGGTAGTGGCTTTTGTTTCTGCACCCTCTTGAATTGCTTAGTACCTGCGAAAAAAAAACACAACAGTTTCCCTGAGACTTTGCGTCAAAAATCATCCAGGATGCTAGTGCGCCTCGGACATTCGCTTTGTGATCAATCCCTGTGTTGTGAATTTTGTTGTATGCCCATTGCGCCCCATGGCCCTCCATCCTGAGCAATCAGGTCTTCACGTATCCGCAAGGCGGCATTTGGGTGGCCATCCCACCCAAGAGTCTTGGATCTTAGTCAAGTTTTGTAGGTGATGTTTATCCGGTTTCATTGGGTTCCGTTGGCCAGGTTTCGACAACAGCTTCAAACTGATCAGCAGAAATGTCATCAAAATCTAGACTCCAAGGAGAGGTGGCGCCTTATTGTTTTATCATGGCCAGAATGCCATCAGCAACCCCATGCACTACGGTGGAGATGTGAAATCTGGAGTCAAGTACTTAGTCCCTTGACTTCGTTGGAGACTGAGGATAATGAGGATTCTTGTGGGTCACCATTTGTGGAGGAATGCTGTGGGACTGGGAAGTACAGTACGCAATTCAGGGCAAGAGCCTGTGAGATGTTCCGAGATTTTTTGATGTAGATGCGTGGTATGTATTGGTATGTGATATTTTTGATATATGTTTATAGATTTTCCAACATCCATAAATTGATTAGCATATCTCTCTCTCTATGTATATATATATATATATCCATATCCAATTTATTTTTGCATGGTTGTACATACCCACATATCTATACATGACTTTGTCCGTGATCCGGTTTCCATGTGCATGCGTAAGATTACATATTGTATCATATTGTAATGTGTTCAATAACATATATATATATAAATATACCAGACTTTCTTTTCGGATGGTGTGCATCAGCCTCCCTGACTGGTCAGGTGCGCTCAGACATCATCTACAGAGCATGAGATGTCTCCTTTCAACACGTTTCACTGCTGGGAGATCAGTAGCTTCTTTGTCGAAACTCCGTGCTTCTGGCATAGATTTAGGAAAAAGCAGAGCAAATCCTGGGAAGGATGGAAAGCATGTTGCATTTTGGCGGGCAACACATGCTTTCCAAGCCTATTTTTCAATCGTCGCTGGGTTTGTCGTTGACGATATCAATTTCTGACTCCCTTTTCAATGCTACAATGAGATCCCTAGCCTTTTGTGAGGAGTCCAAGTGCAGCGGTCCTTGGATGTTCACATGGAAGAATGTTGAGTTTTGTGGGATTAGGGTAAAAAAATTGGGAAGAACAGACGTATCTAAAGACGAAAGCACATGCGCACTGAACCCTTTTAGATAGAATGGAAAAGTATAATAAGTATATAACATGTATCGGTTCCATCTCATGGTGCAAATCAAATTGCGTGGCTGATGGTCTTCACTTGGACTACGACATCAATTTGTTTTTCAGTAATGGGCCAAGGCAAAAGGCCACCAAGGTCAATGCCAATGGTGCAGAAACTCCGAATAAGAAATGAACCTAGTGGGCCATCATAAACAATTATAAGCAATTATGAAACCAATGTGCAGTACATCGAAGTTACAAGCATCTAATTGTTCCTGTTCGTGATGAGAAAGTCTAACATTTGAGGGGTTTAACAACCTGATGAGATCGACAAGAGACGAAAAATCTCCGACAGGCTTCGTCCTCGATAGCTACGGCCACATTCCCGACGCTTGAATGTCAGTTTAGTATAGTTTAGTAGGATTGACTTGATTCTAAGCCGTTGGACAGTTGGATGGAGGTCATGCTGTTTGCGCACATGCCAAGGTGTATCACATTAGCGAAGTCTTAGCCAGATTTTGACTCAAAGTCTTTTTTGTTCCAAGATTTCAATGTGAGATCCAACCCAGTGGGTCTCGCATCATGGAATCTCATGTAGCTAATCTCTACGACTCTACGAGGACAACTTCGCGCTGGGCCTCCAGAAAACCAGGCCCCTCACCAAGATGATAGCATCCGGTTCGGACTGATTGCGTGGGAAAGGTGCTCATAGAGGCAAAAAACATGATGTTGCAGATCAACACCCCAATTTCATCCGACCAGGCCCAGTTTTTGTCTCATGTGACATTCAAAAACACCTTCGACTGCCTCAAAGCTGCTCTTGGAGATTGCTTCTTGATGTGCCAAACCTTTTCACGCCTTGCATATCACACATGCCACCTCACAAGAAAATGAACCTTTCTTGGCAGACCCACAAGATTGTCTACTTAACCATACCTGACCAAGCATCATTTTGACGACTGGCTGGATATGTTGGTCTTGAGTTCTTGGGGAATGAAACATCTCATGGGAGGGAAGCGGTTTGGGAAATTTTGGGAACAAGCTTTTGCATTTTGAATGTATTTGACCACGAGAGAGAAGCTACAATAACCATTTTGCCCCAACCCGTGGCTGAAGTGTTTGCTTTTCCCACGTTTTCAAACAGGCTCGCCAGCCCGCGCCCGAAACTCAAGAATTGACGATGGAGGATCAGGGTTTCCTCGCACCACCCCACCCCCTCAGGCTCCCAACAAGGTTGCAAGGTCGGGGGGGGCCCCCTAATTGGTTTGAGCTCATCGATCCATGAGATTGCTGTGCAAGGGTCAAGGCTTCTGTTTTACTGAGGATTTTTTGTATATCTAGGCTTATCTAGGTATATTTTTTGAAAAATTGAGACAACTTGGGCTAATTGAGGTGGGATTTGTTTTGAAGAAAACAAAGCATTTCCAGGGTAAAACCTTGTTTTCAGCATTGGTTTCCGTTGCAGGATCTTTTTGCTTTGTGAAATGCCGGGCTAATAGAAAGGTGACCTAATAGAAATCCTGACAGCTTGGTTTGGCTATTCTCCTTGGTTCAATATTTCCACAGGTTTCCTTCATTGAGCCATGCTTTTGAAGATCTCCTCAGGTGAAGCAGATGTCACCTGCACCTCGGTCATGACCTCAGAATGTGGTGGCTGTCCAAAAGTCTCAGAATGATAGCAATTTGGAGGCCAAAATGCCGAGCTACTTCGGCGGGGGCACGGCATCATTCCAAACACTAATTATAATTAATGAAAAAAACATGAAATTATAGAGCATAATATTTTAGCCTCCAATTAATCAATATTAAATATAATGTTACAATTATATATTTATCAAATAAATAAATCAAAAAATATTCATATATAATTATATCTAGCCGAATTTATAATATTAAAAATAATTTATTAAATATAAATAAAAAAATATT